>PVJD01004429.1:0-136984 GCA_004026545.1 Mormoops blainvillei | reverse complement strand
GATGCCTTTTATTTCTTCTTGTCTCATTACTATGGCTAGGACTTTCAGTACTATGTGAATTAGAGTGGTGAAAGTGGATACCCTGTCTTCTTCATTATCTTACAGGAAATGCCTATAGGTTTTGCACATTGAGTATAATGTTGTCTGTGTGTTTGTCATTTATGGACTTTATTACATTGAGGTATATTCCCTCTATTTCTACTTTACGTGTATATGTATATGTATATGTATATGTATATGTATATGTATTTATTGGTGAGAGAGAGAGAGAGAGAGAGAGAGAAAGAGAGAGAGAAATATTGATGTGAGAGAAACATTGATTGCTTGATTCTTATCAGCATCCTGACTGGGGACTGAACCTGCAATCTAGGCATGTGCCCTGACTGGGAATCGAAACGTCATCCCTTTGGTTAACAGTACAATGCTCCAACCAAATGGGCCACACCAGCCAGACATCTATTCCTGCTTTGCTGAGAGTTTTTTTTTTTTTAAATCATAAATGGGTGCAGGATTTTTGCCAAATGGTTTTTGAATGTTGATATAATCATGTGGTTTTTATCCTTAGTTTTGTTTATGTGGTGTATCCTGTTTATTGGTTTGTGGATATTGTACCAACCTTGCATCCCCAAAACAAATCCCACTTGATCATGGTGTATGATCTTTTTAATGTATTACTGGATCTGGTTTGCTAATGTTTTGTTGAGGATTTTAGCATCTATGTTTGTCAGGGATATTGACCTATAATTTTCTTTTGTAGTGTTTTTAGTTTTGGAATTAGGATAATGTGGGCCTTGTTAAATGAGCTTGGGAATCTTCCTCCTTCTTGAATTCTTTGGGATAATTTGAGGATAGGTATTAGTTCCTCTTTGAATGTTTGGTAAAATTTAACTGTGTAGCATCTGGTCCAGGGCTTCTGTTTGTTGGGAGTTTTTAATTACTGCTTCAATTTCACTAACTTTTATCAGTCCGTTCAGGCTTTCTGCCTCTTCTTGATTCAGCTTTGGAAGGTTATGTATTCTTAGAAATTTGCCCATTTCACCCAGGTTTTCAAATTTCTTGGCATATAGTTGTTCATAGTAATTTCTTATAATCGTTTGTATTTTCTGTGGTATCAGTTGTAACTTCTCCTCTTTCATTTCTCATTTTATTTATTTGGGTCCTCTCCTTTTTTTCTTGATGAGTCTGTTTAAAGTCTTGTAGATTTTGTTTATCTTTTCAAAGAACCAACTCCTGGATTTATTGCTCATTTGAATTGTTCTTTTGGTCTCTATATTGTTTAATTCTGCTCTGATCTTGGTTATTTCCTTCCTTCTTCTTACTCTGGGCTTTGTTGTTGTTCCTCCAGTTCTTGTAGATGTAGAGTTAGGTTGTTTATTTGAAATGTTTCTACCTTTTCCGGTAGGCCTGTATTGCTATGAACTTCCATCTCAGCACTGCCTTTGCTGTGTCCCATAGGTTTTGGACTGTTGTGTGTTCATTTTCATTTGTTTCCAGAAATTTTTTATTTCTTCCTTGATCTCATTGTTAACCCATTTGTTATCTAAAAGCATGTTATTCAGTCTCCATGAATTCAAATGTTTTTGAGTTTTTCCCCTCGAGGTTGATTTCTGGTTTCAAGCCATTGTGATTCAAGAAGATGCTTGATATGATTTCAATTCTCTTGAATTTGTTGAGATGTTTTTTTGTGTGTGTTCTACCATGTAGTCTATCTTTGAAAAATTTCAATGTGCATTTGAAAAAAATGTATATTTTGCTTTCTTGAGGTGAAAGGCTCTGTATATATCAACTAAGTACATTTGACCTAGAGTATTATTCAATGCCACAATATCCTTGTTGATTCTTTGCTTGGAAGATCTATCCATCATTGACAATGGGGTATTAAAATCCCCTACTCTGAGTGTGCTGCATTCAATATCTTTCTTGAAGTCCTTCAATATTTTCCTTATATATTTGGGTGCTATTATGTTGGGTGCATATATATTTACAAGGTTTATCTTCTTGATGGATTTTTCCCTGAAGTATTATATAGTGTCCTCTGTCTCTTTTTATGGCCTTTGTTTTGAAATCTTTTTGTCTGATATAAGTACTGCTACCCCAGCTTTTTTTTAGGTCTGTTTGCTTAGAATATTTTTTTTTATCCCTTCACTTTCAGTCTGTGTAGATCTTTTGTTCTGAGACCAGTTTCTTATAGATAGCATGTATGTAGATTATGTTTTCTTATCCATTCAACTACCCTATTTTTTTTGATTAGAGCATTTAATCTATTTACATTTAAGGTTAATATTGATAAGTACTTATTCATTACCATTTTTTCCTTTGTTCTTGTGTTCCTCTCCTCCTCCCCCTTTTTCTTCATCTTCTTAAAGCAGTCCCTTTAGCATCTCCTGCAATGCCTGCTTGGTGGAGATGTGTCTTTTTAGGTTTGTGTTTTTTGTGTTTTTTGGTCTGGGAAGCTCCTTATTTTGCCTTCCATTTTAAATGAGTGTCTTGCTGGGTAGAGTAGTCTTGGTTGCAGGCCTTTGATCATCATTATTTGGAATATTTCTTGCCATTCCCATCTGGCTTGTAGTGTTTCTGTTCAGTAATCCACTGAAAGCCTTATTAAGGCTCCCTTGTATGTTACTAGCTGTTTCTCCCTTGCTGCCTTTAATATTCTCTTTATCTTTAAATTTTGCCATTTTTATTATGATGTGTCTTAAGGTGGGCCTCTTTGGATTCATCTTGTTTGGGACCCTATGTGCTTCCTAGACTTGCATGACTTTTTCTATCATTAAGTTAGGCAAGTTTTCTGTCATTACTTTTCCAAACAAGTTTTCTATGCCTTTCTCCTCTTCTACTCCTTCTGGTATTCCTATGATATGGATATTACTGTTTCATGTTGTCCTGCAGGTCTCTTAATCCTTCTTCATTCTTTTTGAGTCTTTTTTTCATTTCATTGCTCTGTCTGGGAATTTTTTTCTACCTTGTCTTCCAGCTTGCTGATTTGATTCTCTTCTTCATGTAGCCTGCTTTTAAATTCTTCTACCATGTTCTCCAATTCAGAAATTGTTCTTCATCTCCTCCTGGCTCTTACTGATAGTTTCTATGACCTTTTTCATGCTGATGTAGTTCACAGTAAGTTCCTCCCAGCTTCCCTGTAGTTCTTTGTAGTTCTCACTGGCTCATTTAGCTCCCTTATAACCATTATTTTGAACTCAATGTCTGATAGTTTACTTGCTTCTATTTAATTTAGCTCTCTTTCTGGGGATTCTTCCTTTCCTTTCAATTAGGGGTTGTTTCTTTGTCTCCCCATTTTAGGTACTCTTCTTGTTTTTTTCTGCTTCTTAGATTGATCTCCTTTGACTCTTTGTCTTTGTGGTGTGACCTTCTGTGGTAGGAGACCTGTGGAGTTCAGTGTTGCAATCACCATGATCTCCTGAACATGATGCTCTTGGGATGCCTTTTATGCCATTTATGTTGGCTCTCTAGTTGTAATTGGGCTTTGATTGTTGTTGGATCATTCTTCGGTGGGCCCTTCTTTCTGGCTGGCTGACTGAGAGTCACTCTGCCCACCATGCCTCATATGTGTTGTACAGATGCTGCCAGAACAAAACTATGCAGCCCATGAAACAAACCCACATGTACAAAAATAACCCCCACCCACAATCACACTATCAATGGCAAATGAGCCAGCATTAATAAGGGTGTAAATAGATTAAGATTATTATAAGGAAGGAGAAATGAATATGAGATGACTAACTGAAAGAAACATGATTTTGAGAGCATAGAGGGAGGAGCAGTGACAAGAACAGGGAATCAGGGCAACGTGAAGAGAGAAAGAAAGTAAAGTTTACATTGTAAATAAAGAAGGGAATGAAGAAAGTGGAATGGAGCAAGAGAAGTGTGTAGTATTAGGTTTAAACAGAAATTTAAAAACACTATAGTGTGCGAGAGAAAGAAAAGGAAAAACAAAGTAAATAAATAAATAGATAGGAACCAAATTGGAGGAAAAGATCCCCCACTGCTCTATCAACAACAAATGAGCTAAGATTAATATAGGTGGGATGGAAATAAGAGGGAAAAAAGAAAGAAAGAAAAGCTTAAGAAATGTCTAGAGGAAAAGGAAGTGATTTTGCGATGATAGAGGGAGAAGGAATACTAAGAGTGAGGAACAAAAACCAGGCTAACAAAGGGAAAAATTAAAATTTGGGACAAAAAAGGAAGGGTAGGAGGAAGGCAGAATAGCGTAGGAGAGGGGAGCAGTAAAATTTGAGATTTGAGGTACCAAAATAGTGAAGATGTAGAGATAAAATTGAAGAAATGCAACAACAACCACCCTATCCACAAATAACCAGCAAAGATTGAAAGAGAGAACAAGGGTATCTTAAGTGTGGGAATAAGAATATGAGATGACCAATGACAAGAAAATGGTTTTGAGAGGCTGGAGAGAGGAGAAATAGTAAGGGTAAAGAATGAAAACAAGTCATAGCCAGACAGAAAATAAAATTTAAAATGAAAATAATAAAAGGAAAGAAGAAGGTAAAATAGGGTAAGAGAAGGGAGGAGCAAAATATGAGGTTTGAAATATACTACATTATAAAATCCAGTGACTTAATATGTAGAAACTTGAATGGCAAGAAATGTTAAAAAGCTATGTAGGAGAGAAAGTATCACAAATCATGAAGAAGACCACATGGATTTCATCTCGGCATCTAGTATTTGCCACTGTTTTTTCTTTCTGGATCTGCCTCTGGTGATGTCAGATGGTGTCCCTATCTGGCCGTAGGTAGCCTGTTTGAGACTATAGGAGATCTACTGTCTGTGGCTGACTCCTTCAGTTGTTAATCTAGTCACTCTGTAATCAGCGGTCAGCCTTAAGCACCACAGGGTGGGGCAGAGTAATTCCTGCAGGTGAGGCTATAGCTTCCCATCAGGCTGATGACACTTGGTGGAAGGGGTCTGCCTGAGCAAGATGGCTCGTGCTGTATGGGTGATGACTCAGCACCAGGATCCTGGTGACTGCTCTCTCAGTTCCCGCCTCAAATCTACCATCCCCAGTCTCTTCTCAAGCATCTCTAGTCCTCCCTTTGCCCTCCCTTTGCTGGAGCCCAGGGTAAGCGGCTGCAAATGAAATTTTATGTGTTGGCCCTTTAAAAGCCTCTCTGTGACTCTAGCCGTCTGTCCCTGGCAGAGAGAAATCCTGCCACTTTTAGCAGCTGGGTATTATTTGGGTTATTTTAGAGCTCTGGTACTGTAGGCTGGGAAGCCCAGATTGGGATTTAGACCCCACACTTCTCAGGGGGAACCCCCCCAACTCTGAAATATTCATCTGGCACTTTAGCTGCCACTCATGGGAACCCAGCTAACCCTTTAGTGTCTCCTCTGTACTCTCTACTAGTCATGTTTTGTTGAAGCTGTTTCTTCTGTCTGTCCATAATTATAAGGCTTCTCTCCCACTATTGTTCAATTGTTTATTCCAGATGATTTCTCTACAATTTAGTTGTAATTCCAGATTGGTCCTGGGAGGAGGTTAGTGTAGCTTCCACTTACTCCTCTGCCATATTGAATCTCTTAGTGTTAAATTCTGACTGATTTTAAAGAAACTTTACTTACAAAGTGAGAGAAAGAAACATTAGGTCAGGTATAAGGAATCACTTTTGGCTGGCTCAAAAAGTTAAGAATTCATTTTTCCCCGTGTAAAAGATTCCAGAGGTGGGCAGTTCAGTGTCCATATAACACTCTGTCATCACAGTCTCCTTCAATCTTCCTGCTTCCCCACTCTTAATTCATAGTTTCTGTCCTTGGATTCACTCTTGATTCCTATCCTTGGTTTCTAACTTCGTTGGTTCCTCCTCTTATGAAGTAGCACAAAATTACTATTTTATTTCAGGCAGAAAGAAAGAGGAAGGGAATAAGGCCTTCTGCCAGATAAAAGAGAACTTTCCCAGCAATTACACCTGAGACTTTAGCTTGCATCTCATTTGGTACCCTTTTCTGCAAGGGCAGCTTACATTTAGGTGTTTTACTGGAAACATTGCTGCAACAATAATATAAGAGTAGGGAAGAAGGGGAAACAGAATTTTGGCAGGTAACTTGCCATCTTTGCCCAAAGCTTCATCTGTGCCAGAACTTCTGCTTTCAGCTATTTACCCTGTGAAGGAGGAGAACAAGATACGGGTCTGTAAAATGCCGCAGGTATGTTCTAATGAATTGTCTTACTTGTCGACTATAGGTAAAGAACCTTTCTAAGCAATACCCATAATATGATATACTATAGGAAGTTATTCCAGGGTCATAAAGTGGGGCTTGTGGAGAGGAAAAATGTATCCCTAGAGTGCCTTGCTAATCTCATTATCTCTAGCACCCATCAGAGCTCTCGCCATGTAGGTAATAGTATTAGTTTTCTATTGCTGTCGTAACAAATTACCTCAAATTTAGTGACTTGAAACCATCCAAATGTACTGTTTTATAGTTCTGTCGGTTAGAAGTCTGACACGGCTCTCACTGGGCTGCATTTCTCCTGGAGGCTCGAGGGGAGACACCTTGCCCTTGTCCTTTCCGCTTTCAGCAGTCCTTGGCTCAGGACCGCTCCTTCGTCTTCAAAGCCGGCAACAGTGAGTTTCTGCAGCGATTCTTTCAGAGTTACGTCTTCCTCTGCTCAGACTCCTTGCCTTGCTCCTCTGCTATTAAGGGTCCTGGTGATTGCACTGAACCCACCAGAGCATCCAGGATAACCTTCATATTTTAAGGTCTGCTGAACGTCGCCGTTAATGCCTTTTTGTCCCATGCGATAACAAATTTATAGGTTGCTGGAATTAAGAAGCGGACATCTTTGGGGAGGGGGTGGCATTATTTTCCTTACCATGGTGATGCTTGATAAGTTATGGCAAGTAATAATTATAAATGGTTCACATACTGTGTTTTGTTTTATCCTTCAACAGTTCCAGAAAGTGGGGAAACTTGGGTTTAGAAACTCGGGCTAACTTGCACAGAATCACAAGACCGGGGTTTTGCCTACATTTGTATAACATGAGAACCCACATTTGCAAATATTGTGTTACACTCGACCTCACTCTAATGAGTGAATTTGTGAAGTTTGAGGCAAACCGGATTCTATGACAAAGTTCCATGGTTTTCATAAAGGCGAGAGCCAAATCAAACTGGGCTAGTGACCTTCGAAGTACATAATTCTGAAGTGAAATAAAAATTTTATTATGTTTTATGATTTAGAATTTTAATCATCCTGTACCTAAACTTGTATAGGATCTGTTCACAAGAATTATTTGCCTTTTCATCTGTGTTTAGTCACACTATATAGACCTGGTAGTTATATTTTAATTAATAGTGCTTTTTCCCTTGCTTTTTTCCTTTTCCAAGCATTGTTATTCTTATATACTAGGGGAAGCTAAAATATTTTCAGCATTAAACTATTTTTGAATATATTTTGTGCCATAAATAAACCATAATAACCAGTAAGGATATGAGGGTTTCTAAATATATTTTCATGCACCTCATCTTCATTTAATTTAGCATTTGCATAGTGCAGACATTTCACTCAATACAGGTTAAAATATTTAGGGCTGGGAAAACCTGTGCCAGTTTGTTATTGTAATTAAATATTAAAGTACAATATTAGGGAAGTTTATATTATTTTCAGTCTTTTTAATGACACATTATATTCTGAGCTGCTAATGTGTACATGAAAAAAACATTTATTTTATAAGTATTCAATGAGAATTTGTTACATTTGAATGTGGAAGTCAAATAAAACCATTGAATAATATTTGAACTTAGCAATATTGAGAAATGAACTTCCGCAGGATAGATATCATCTGTTGCAACAAAACTTTTTATGTATTGGGTTCTGGTGCTTTATTGATATGGTAAATCATTTTATTCAATAATTGAAAGTGGTCATGTATGTATCCAATATTTGTGGGTTCAAGTAATGATCTGTTTGGGTTATGCAGAAACCATTCTTCTAGGTACTGGTTCATTTTAGCCCCAAATCCCCTCTTCTTATGAAATGTTTAGAATGCCCCATGATTGTTCTGATAAATTCTATAAAGAAGGAATGAATTAGGAAGATCGTCTAATTAAACTAATATCATATGATGATCACCTTTCTATGCGATGACATTCTATGAATAAATGTTAAAGATACATTAGTGTGGTTTTGGGGGATCATTTGTTTTACAGATGGAGGACATGGGCATGAGCATAATGGTTAGATATGTGTTTTTTTAGCATTCTAGAAAATCTAGAAATGTATATTTTGAACATCAATATTTATAATATATATACACAAGGAAATTATAGGCTCCAGTTTGATTCCTATCACTTTGTATGCAGTGATCCATAAATGTGGGTTAAGAAGGGACAGAAAAAGGAGACAAATGGAAGAGGGTTTATTATTAAACACTTTCCACTGCAAGAATTCTCAACAAAGTTAGTGGCAGTGTTTACCAACACTCTCCCTATTAAGAGTTTTCTTTCTTTTCACCACTTGACTAGAATTTTCTAGTGGTATTAACACAACAGTCTCATGATATACTTAATAATACATTTTTGAAATATTATTATTAGCACATTTAAACTATGTAGACCCTCATGGACAGAGCTATGTCTTATTTATTTTTTTTATCTGCCAGAGCTTATCCTACTGCTGACATGCTAGGAGTACTCAATCCATGTTTTTGAATGAAGAAATGAGTACATTAAATCATAATTTTTCTGTCTTTTAGTTACATGAAGTATTTTATTTATTCTTGCTGAGCTATGTTAACTAATTCATAAACTGGGAACCTGGATTATATTGTCTCTGAGGCCCCTTCTGTGTCAACATCTTGAATCTCTGGGATCCTTTCCTTCACTGGTTGTGGTAGACGACGGGGCCTCACTCCCCTTACTTCTCCCTCAGACGTTACTTCTGCCTGGTGCGGAGAAGCTGGGCCCTCCAGGGTACCAAGGCCCCTTCAGCTTGGCAGGTTACTGCTGACCCCCGTGGTTGATGGCAATGGTGGGAGGTGGATTGGGAGGTGGATTTTGATGGATGACAAAGACCTCTGGCAGCTTCTACTTTCCTCACTCCATGTTGTTTGGGATTCTTAATCTGATATTCTTAGCACTTTTTCTTTTCGTGCTGAGCTTCCTAGAGGTGGTAGAATGTTGAATGGCTCTTTCAACAGGCAGCCTTGTCAGGGGATTTATTCTAAGCTACCTAGAGCTGTCCTGCTGTGACCTGAGTCTTCAGGTTCACTGGCATTTTTGTAGGGTTGTCATAGGTTTCCGTTCACCTGGGACAGTTTCAGCTAATGCTTGATGTAATGGTTAATGGTACCTCTTTTATGCTCAGAAGCGCCTTGGTTTGGACAATAACTTAGAGGGTTACCTATTAACTTGGCTTTTTTACTCCTGAAAGTTTCTCCTTGTATTGGGGTATACCATTCCTGGTGGCGAGGAGTCTTAGATATTGGCAACAGTCCTGATTCCTCCTCCAACACCTCTCGTGAGACCTCTGGCATAGAGGAAAACTGAGTCTACTCACTTTACCCAGCTTCTTGGAAAAAGAGTCAATTAAATTATTCTGGGTTAAAAATTTGAACTTTTTCGTCCAAGACCTACTAAGATAGAGCAAAATAGTAATAGTAATAATAATATTAACTAATCGCTACTTGTACTGGGCTTGGAGATTCCCAGGCAAAGCCGAGCTGTGAATCTAGGCTGGCTACTGCTAGTGCCAGGCCTGGGGTTCACTGAGGCCGGCTGTTGCTTGTTTGAGAGGATTTAGGAAGTTGTGAGGCATGAGCCAAGACCAGCCATCCATATGGAAAATATTAACTAATACTACAGTATGTCCAATCGTCTATGAATGGACACTTAGATCGCTTCTGTATTTTGTCTATTGTGTGTAATGCTGCAGTGAACATCGGGATGAATGTATTTTTCCATTAGTGTTTTGGATTTCTTTAGATAAATACCCAGAAGTGGGATTGTTGGGTCATCTGGCAGTTCTATTTTTAATTTTTTGAAGAATCTCCATACTGTTTTCAGTAGTGGCTACACCAATTTGCAATCCCACCAATAGTACATGAGGGTTTCCTTTTCTCCACATCCTCACCAATACTTGTTGTTTGTTGATTTTTTTGATGATTGTTCAAAGTGAAATAAGCCAGACAGAGAAAGACAAATACCATATGATTTTACTCATGTAGGGAATCTCAAAAATGAAATGGATGAACAAACAAAACAGAAACAAACTCAGAGATACAGGGAATACACTGATGGTCGACAGATGGGAAGGTGTTTGAGTGACTGAGTGAAAAAGGTGAAGGGATTAAGAAGTATAAATTGGCAGTTACAAAACAGCCAGGGGAATGTAAAGTACAGTATAGGGAATATGGGCAATAATATTGTAATAAGTATGTATGATGCCAAGCAGGTACTAGATTTATTGGGGGGATCACTTCACAAATTATGTAAAAGTATAACCATGGTTCTATATATCTGAAACTAATATCATATTAAATGTCAACTCTAACTGAAAAAGAAAAAATGTAAAAAATATCAACAATCATGTAGATACATTAAAAATTTTTTTGAAAAATCTACTGTGTTCTAAATATGAAAGGGTGTCAGTGTGTTATAAATGAGGGCATTATAAAATACTTCAGATCATTTTATCTTCCTGGAGTCATCTTTTTCATGCATTTCCAAGTGTGCTTTTTTTTCAAGGTGTGGCCTCTATGGTCCCCTAGTTCAGGGCTATTATGCTTAGTGTGCTTCTCTGATGCAGAGATAAGGAAGAAACTCATGTCCGTTATGGAAAATTATATCAAGTGCACATATAATGCATTTGGGAAAAAAGGGGACAAAGGGCATATTGGACAAAAAGAATAAGCAAAATGCTGCAGTCTTCCCAAGGAATTTGGAATTGGAGCTAGGCTTTGAAGCTTGGGTGGGATTGCAGAAATGGGGGGCAAGTGTTAGGAGGAAGAGTGTTGTCTTAAAGTGGCCTCGTCCAATTGAAGTGAGTAGAGAGAAAAATGAGGTATAAGAGGCCCAGATCAGAAAGAGAGTTTGAGATCCTTGAGGTGAGGTCGTTAGATCCTTCAGGTGTTCAGCATTCCAAGACACACACTTTTACTGTATTTTTATATTTTCCATTATTTAAAAAAAAAATGTTTTATTGATTATGCTGTTACAGTTGCCCTACTTTTCCCGCTTAGCCACCTCCTGTGCAGCACCCCCACTCCCTCAGGCAACCCTCCCCCCAAGTCCCCCTGTTCATTCTATGGGTCATGGGTGTAAGTCCTTGGGCTACTCACTTTCCTACACTGTACTCTACATTCCCCTGATTATTCTGTAACTACCTATTTGTACTTCTTAACCCACTCACCTCTTCACCCATTCCCCCATAGTCCCCTCACATCCAGCTGCCATGAAAATGCTCTCCGTATCCATGATTCTGTCTCTATTCTTCTTGTTTGCTTAGTTTTTCTTTCAGATTCCATTGTTGATAGATTTGTATTTTTTACCATTTTATTGTTCCTAGTTTTAATTTTCTTCTTTTTCTAAAATAAATCCCTTTAACATTTCATATAATAATGGTTTGGTGATGATGAACTCCTTTAGTTTTTCCTTATCTGGGAAGCTCTTTTTCTGCCCTCTGATTCTAAATGATAGCTTTGCTGGGTAGAGCAATCTTGGCTGTAGGTCCCTGCTTTTTATAACTTTCAATGTTTCTTGCCAGTCCCTTCTAGCCTGCAAAGTTTCTTTTGAGAAATCGACTGACAGTCTTATGGGAACTCCCCTGTAGGTAACTAACTTCTTTTATCTTGCTGCTTTTAAGATTCTCCCTTTATCTTTCACCTTTGGCATTTTAATTACGATGTGCCTTGGAATGGGCCTCTTTGCATCCATTTTGTTTGGAACTCTGTGCTTCTTGGACTTGGATGTCTATTTCCTTCATCATATTAGGGAAGTTTTCTTACATTATTTTTTTTCAAACAAATTTCCAAATTCTTGCTCTTTCTCTTCTCCTTTTGGCACCCCCATAATGAGAATGTTGGCCCTCTTGGAGTTATCCCAGAGGCGGCTTATACTATCTTCATTTTTTTGGATTTTTTTATCTTCTTGCCATGATTGGTTGTTTTTTGCTTCCTTATGTTCCATATCATTGATTTGATTCTTGGCTTCATCCACTCTGCTGTTGTTTTCCCATAAATTACTCTTTATTCAATTAGTGTATCCTTCATTTCTGACTGGATCTTTTTTATGCTGCTGAGGTCCTCACTCAATCCTTATAACCAGTGTTTTGACCTCTACATCTGATAGATTGCTTATCTCCATTTTGTTTAGCTCTTTTTCTGGAATTTTGATCTGTTCTTTAATTTGGGCCATGTTTCTTTGTCTCCTCACTTTGGCAGCCTCTCCGTGTTTATATCTATGTATTAGGTAGAGCTGCTTTGACTCTGTGTCTTGGTAGTGTGGCCTAATGTAATAGGTGTCCTGTAGGGTCCAGTGGCACAGCCTCCCCTATCACCCAAGCTGGGGACTTGAGATGTGCCTTTTGTGTGGGCTGAGTACACTCTCCTCTTGTAGTTGAGACTTGGTTGCTGTTGGCAGATCAATGGGTGGGATATACTCAGGCCAATCAACTGCAAGGATTGGTTATGACCTCTGACCACCAACCTCTGCCCTCTGTGGGGGATCAGAGGTGCAGGGGCAGGGTAGTGGTGCTCCAACATGGTCTGTAGCTGTCCACTGGCAATGGTGGCCCTGGGGTTTCTGGGGTGGTGCAGGTCAGGGTCAGCACCTACCTGTGTTTTGCCTAGGGCCACCCCGCCTGAGCATAAAGCAGCCTGAGATGGCTGCTACTTGTGCTGGGTGTGGAGATTCCCAGGCAAAGCCAAGCTGTGAATCTAGGCTGGCTACTGCTAGTGCCAGACCTGGGGTTCACTGAGGCCGGCTGTTGCTTGTTTGAGAGGATTTAGGAAGTTGTGAGGCATGAGCCAAGAGCAGCCATCCATATGGAAAAGCAGCTTGGGTGGGCCTGTAACTTGGGTGTGGTGGAGTCTCTGGGGATCTCCAAGGCAGATGAAACAGTGTTAGTCATGTTGACAGAATCTCAGATATGGCATCAGCTTGCAATGTCTGTGGGGTGAGGGTTTGGAAAAGGGATAATGGCCTCTGCTCATCTTGATACCAGACACTTCAGTTTCTCCTTGTATGTAATTGGTCCTTTCAAGCTGCTACCCCCGTGCTGGATCTCAGCAGGAGTGAGTCTGAGTAGGTGAGTCCGTGTGTGAGTTCTTTAAGAGGAACTGCTTGGGGCTCTAGAAGTATCTTCCACCAACTCAATCCCCACTGGTTTTTGCAGCCAGAAGGTGGGGGAAATTTTCATCCTGGCATTGAAACCCTTGGCTGTGGGGCCTGGTGGGGCTTGAGGGTGCCTGGGACGCCTCACCTCCGAGATACCCCTCCCAAATTTTTACCCGCCACACGCGGGTGATGGACCAGCCTATTCCGCAGCTGCACCGCTCCTATTAGTCTGGATGGATGTGGTTTCTTTAATTCTGTAGTTGTCAGACTTCTATTCAACTGTATTTCTGATGGTTCTGAGTGGTGGTGGTTCTCTATTTTAGTTGTAATTTTGAAGTGGTTGTGCAAAGAGGTGAGCCATGTCTGCCTACGCTGCCATCTTATTTTAATATTATTTCAAAATCTTTATTTCTGTAGAAGAATTTTACCTTAAAAACAGGTACGGATAGAATTCAAAGTAAAAAGCAGTTTAATGAATCTTCAAGTAGCTTTACTACTGTCTCTTCTTTCACTCCTTCAGTGCGTAGACCGTAAAAGTGAGCGAGGAGGGTGAGAAAGTGGAGTATATGACTTGATTGTTGCTGGCTTGCGTATGCTTGCTGTGTGTCCACGAGCAAACCGTAGGCTTCATCTAGACAGCAGTGAGAGATACCAGCTTTGGGTCCGTAACTCTGGGTTCTATTTTGAAGATTAGCTTTCTGCTGGGATATTCCTGACCTTGCTCATTTTTAGAGAACTTTGTTGGAAACTGTTATCCATTCAACTAGGTGTAGCCTGGAGGCATTAATGCGAGAAGCTTGGACCAGCAATGCCAGCAGACCTGCCCTTCACCCAAGATAGAGATCTGGTGTTCCCTGCCCTCCCTGTCATCTACCTTTTCTGTACTCTTAGCACCTTAGATTCTGTAGGTAATTTTATGCCGGGCACTCTCTCAGGATATAATTTACTTTTAGACTTCAGAAGATTTTTAGCTTATGTTCTGTCTGCCCATCCTAAATGGTTTTCAGACATGCATTTATATTCCTATAAATATTTCGACTAGTAAAAAACACCCATTTATTCATTCAGCAAATTTTTATGATGTTTTTACTTATTTGCCATCACTTACTTAAGTGCTAGAATGCAGCAGTGAAGAAAAAAGATAGCCCTCATGAAGCTTAGATTCACAGGAGGGAATAAGTGAAGAATGATGCAGTAAACAATAAATATAACAAATAAACAAAATACATAGTATGTTAGAAGCAGAGAAATGCTATAGTAAGAAAAGAAATTAGATCGGTGTGGGGGTGGTGGGAGAGCAGAGGAAAAGGGATAATTGCCATTGTCACTAGAGTGATCTGGAGAGGTCTCCTAAGGAAGGTGATATTTGAGCAAAGACTGAAGGAAATGAAGTGACAGAATTGGCCAAGCAGTTATCTCCTAAAAGAACATTCAGTAGAGGGAAGAGCAGCAGCGAAGGTTGGAAGCAGAAACATGCCTGGCATGTTCAAAAAGCAACAAGGATGCCGGGAAGCTGGAGTGGAGCAAATGAAAGGGAGAACAATAATAGAAATCAGAGAGGTAACATGGGCCAGTGTTTAGGGCCTCGCAGACCGTGGCAAGGCCATTGGCTGTTATTCTGAGTGTAGTGATGGGCCATTTCAGGATTTGTAGCAAAAGAGTGTCACAATGTACCTTATACTTAAAAGGATCACTTTGACTTTGTGTTGAAAAGAGACCAGGAGTGGGAGGTGGGTGAGTCAGGACAGAAGCGAAAAACCCCTAAGGTCTCTAGGCAAGAGATGCCAGTGGGCTGGGTTAAGGTGGCAGCAGAGTAGTTAGGTTCTTTGGATTTATTTTGAAGCCCTGAGATGGGATATGTAGTCTGAGAGACAGAGAAGAGTCAGGAATAACTTAGGTTATTTGGCTTAAACATTTGGAGTATTGGGGTTTCCAAGGCACCTCAGTACTTTAAAATCAGTAAGTTCATAAATTTATAATATGTAAGTATTTTTATTAATGTTTTTCCTATAATACTTCTGAAATGGAGATTGGGTCCAAATACAAAGGGTGTGCAACAGGTGAAGTAAATATCTGTCTTAGTAAAGTCTGTCTTGATAACGTCGTAGTACTACCCCCACTAAAAATGCACACCTCAGACAGAGGCGCCATGAGTTATCTCTCTTGTGTTTTTGGCACCTACCACAGCTCCTGTCATGTACCTTATTTCATCAAATCTATTGACACTGATTTTAAGATAAAACATTACTTTATGTACTACTAATAATGCTATCACGTATTGAGGTGATTTATGATTTTAATTGGATTTATAATTTAATTTTATTGACATGATATTTATTAAAAGAATTATTTTGGACTGTTAGATATAGTGTCTTTAGGGGCATTTCTTGGCATGTGAAAGGCAATGCTTTTCCTATATATATATCCTAGTAAAAAGTTTAATGTAGCTTCATCTACTTGTTGTTATCATTCTTTCTTTGCTGTCAAAAAGCACTTGGTGATACTTTGCAAAAAAATACGGAATTCGAATCATCCTCCCAACCATGAATATGTGCTTCATTAATATTAAATGTATTCCCTGTCACACAGATTTCTTTTCTGCATATATAATAACATTAATTTTAATAGTGGATCATAGTTTAATCTTTTTGAAGATATTTTAAACAATTGAACTCTACAAATATAGTATTAACAGTGCACATAACTCAAATGAAGAGATGAAAATAGTAATTATAGCTGAATTCCATGCAGACTTTGAAAACTATTATCATAGCTGCTCCCTGGCCAACAGTGATTCCAGGACATCATTTCTTATAAGAAACATTATGATATCTGAATTTTTAAAATGCGAAAAATATGTACCTTAGAATCAATTAAATATGGTAGTAAATATTCAATAAATGTTTGAGTGCCTGAAATGTGGTTCCCCAACCCCTGGTGCCCCGCATCTGTGCCTCTGTTTCCAGGCTGCACTGCGTTGTGACCTGTATTGTAAAGTCTTTGATGCATTATTTCTGTTTTCTTTTTTTTTCTACCCAGCAGTCCTTTCTATGGGGAACTATTTCTTTCACCTATGCTCTGTCCCTATGGTTGGGTGGGCTTGATTTCAATGCCCTCTTTCCCTCAAACGGGGTCGGGGAGAACGTGCAGTTACTCCACAGGGCCTCCTCCATCAGGCCATAGTGATTGGTTTTGGGGTGGTCACATGAGTCAAGGCAGGTCAGACCCCCTGCTGTCAGGGAACAAGTTTTCTTGTTTCTGGTGGTCACTTTGTCATTACAGGGACTGTCTACCTGAGGATGAAGTCTTAAAGAAGAAACCAGAATTGAGATGAAAACAAAGTTCTCTGGCAAACCCTGATCACCTCTGTCTAGCCATAACTGAAGCTAGATTTGTTTTTGGAGTTTTCAGTTATGTGGCCAGTATTTTTTTTTAAAGGTAGATTGAGTTCATTCCATTTTTCTTTAGTTTAAAACTGAAATGTCCGCACTTCTGCAGAAGCATTTTCCCGTCTGCTGCTCTAGACCCCCTCTTTGTAGTAAACGTCCCCCGTAGAGCACAGGCCAACATCCGGGTTACCACCTTCACTCTAAATGACTCTAGGAGCTGGAATTCTTACTCTCACTCTTAGCCCATTTTTCTCTGAGTTATTTCATTAATCAGAAATTGATTTTATAGTTAATTGTTGAAATCGGAGGTGTTAGTTAGGTTCCCCTATTCTTCTAGGTCAGGTTACCAGCTCAGTTTTAGTTACTGAGTGGTAGACGGCAGATTCCTGCTCTCAGATACTTTTGACAGACTCAGATTCCTGCTTTTGACAGACGCCAGTTTTACTGTCTTCTTCAAAGCCTAAAAAATCTTTGTGCCTCCCACAATGCTCTGGCCACTTTTGGTATTGAATACCTCACACTCCCAGTTCACACGCAAAGCATAGAGGCCTATGATGCTCCTGAACTTAAATGACGGTTAAAACTCTTCCAGGTTATCGACTCCAGTTATTTTTCAAAATTTTCCTTGGTGACTCAGATATTCTCAGTTCAGAGACTCAAGTCCTCCCACGATTTCCTAATTAGGCTGTTATGCCATGTATGGCAGTATTGTATCGTGGGGATAAAGATAAATTTTGGCACTAAAGAAACCTGGGTTCAAGTCTTTGTTCTGGTCTTTTTTGTCCTATAGCCCTGGGTAAATTGTTTTAACTCTCCAAACCTCAATTCATAAAATGGGGATGGAAAAATTGTTCCTAACTCAAATAATTATAGTGAATCTCTATATCGATCTATATTTTATCTATATATTTATCTATCTATCTGAATTTATCATATCTGGTACCTAGTAAGTTCTCATATATGGTAGCTATCAGTAAAAAATTGCATATCATATTATTTCTAAGTGATTTAATGCCTGACTTTTTTATTGAATTTTATATTTAATTATTACACATATTTAATTATTCTTATTATTTTTCTTATTCTTTCACATATGTACAATGCCAAAACATTCATACTTAATCTAAGGCAGTAACTTTGGGTCCTTGTAAATAAAACAAAAATTCTTTTAATATTGTAGATAAATCCATGTACCTTGCCCTAAAATAAAAATAGATAAAACCCTGAAAGTAGACTCAGAATGGTAGTAGAATTTATTACCTAAAGGACAGAACTTGGCCAGGTTCTGCCATCTCTTATAGGTTCAATATGTCTCTACAGAATTCTTAGCTGCAGATAAAGTAATCCGGTATGATTTATATGGCCCAAACTTCAGAAACCTACAGGAGGGTAGGTCTGTACCAATTCTTTATCTTTGGCCCTTTGTTAGCAGTGGCTCTGTGTCCAAAAAAATGTGAAGGAAGGAATAAAGGATTTTTCTCCCAATGCAGTTTTCATTTGCTCAGTTACTTCCTCAATATGTAGTGATATTTGCTGAGCTATACTAATTAGGGATTAAAAAAAATAGTCTTCTTAGTACTTGAGAAAAGTGCCAGATTGATTGCCAGGAAGCTTATGTCCTCTTAATGTATTATAATTAACTAAATTCAGTCTCTTCTTTGCCAACTTCTTTTACCTATCAGAATTACACAGGCTTAGGAAAACTGCTGTCAAACATGAAAAGTCAATCCTTGCATTTCTTAATACTATAGAAGAGAAAAAGTGATTAAAGATTTAGAAATATGGTAAAATTATTAAGAATTATTTATTATAGAGCTTGGTTCTTAACCTTTATGGGTCACAGACCTCTTAGAGAAATTTATGAAAGCTTTGGATACTCTCCACGAAAATACACAAAGGCAAAAAATTCTGTATCTAACTTCCAAGATATCTTGAATCATTTGAAGCTCATCTATGTTAAGGATCTTTCTTAAAATATAGATCTTAGAATAGTACAGGATATTAGAGTCCAGTTACATCAATCTCCAGTTTAATTTGAGGTGTTTCAAACTCAGCACTATGATATTTGAACGGGATAATTCTTTGTTGTATGGGAGTGGCTCTTCCATGTATTGTGGGATGTTTAACAATATCACTTGGCTCTACTCACTAGATGTTGGAGTAGGGGTGGTGACAGCCAGGATAATTAAAAATGTCCCTTAGGGGACACAATCAATCGAGATCCACTAATCTAGCTTAAAAATCACTTCCATTTTCATAGCAAGTGTCTGGTCCCTAAGGGCATGTTCATTAACTCCAAGTCGACACATCTCTTTTAATTTGAATCTGCAGAAAGTGGAACTTGGGATCAGTTCTTGAGGGCAGGTAGTTTATTTGAGAGGTGATCCTTAAAAGTACAAGTGAGAGTGGAGAAAAAATGAGACATAGGGAAAAGCCAATGTAGTTTGAATTAATGAGACAAATGGGGCTCAGTTACAGTGGGGGTTCTCTGAGAGACAGTAGAGAACTTAACTTAGAATTGTTCCACTAAGGGGTATTTATTCTTTTTCTCTTCAACGTCATTGGTTGAGATTGCTCCAGCTCTTCCAGGCTCTTTTGAGAGTGGGCTGTGCTAGCTCACCTTCAGGGTAGCAGAGTAGAGGATACTTAAAATGCACAGCTATCAGTTTGCAGAGGAATTGTCTATGGAATTCAGAGGCGGGCCAAGAGGATATGGGGCAGGTTATCAATAGCACCTGCACAATATTCCATTTTATGTTTCAATTATTAAAACAGTGTATCTTTAAACTGACATTTTCTTTTTTATCACTAGGACCCAACCTCTTAACTAATTATCTACAGCAGAGTTTGTCATACTTGGCCTATGGGTCAAATTCACTCAGCTGCCTATTTTTGTATGACCAGTGAGTTAAAAATATTTTTTGAAATTTTAAATTGTTGAAAAAAAATGGGGAAAAGAATAGTATTTGTGACATGTGGAAATTATATGAAATTCAAATTTGAGGTTCCATAAGTAATGTTTTATTGAACACAGCTATGTAAATTAATTTATATGTTATATATGATTGCTTTCTTATTACAATGGTAAGTTGAGTGGTTGCAAGAGACTACAAGACCTAAAATATTTATTTCTAGCTGGCATATTACAAAAAAAGTTGACCCACCCTTTGCCCTACATATGGTCAACCCTGATTAATAGCAACAATCAGTGAAACTGTTTCCTTTTCCAAATGACAGTCTGAAAACATTTCAAGACATTTCTTATGTTTCCCTTCCTTCTTTGTCTTTTTTTCTTTTCCAGGATAATCTTTCCAAATTCCTTTACTTGTTTATTATATGGTACTATTTTTTTGGTCACTTCCTTCTAGAATCACTCCATGCAACCAATGCTTCTCTTAAAATGGAACATATTTTTACAATATGTGATTTGAACAGTCAAAAGAATAGGAATAGTACCCACCCTGTGCTGGATATTCTACTTTCTAAACACAACCTGACTTCATTAGATTTTTGGATCATCACAATGCCAGTTCATAATAGATGTTGAATCACCCAAGATGCATTTTCACATAAATCGATGCTCAGTATAGGCGCATAATTTCTCGACATTAAGGGTTCTTCCCTTTTAACTATTAGATTGATTTCCTTTGCATAAAGTTTAACTATTAACAATTTTAAATATATTATTTATTGACTTTAAGTGTTTGTTAAAATTTAGTATTCATTGTTACAAACAAAAATCTTTGTGCTTATATTCAGGTGACCCTGCTTTGGTATCTAATTCAGTCCTACAGAACAATCTCAATATGGAATCACTAGAAATCAAACTTGAATTTCTATGTTATTATATTATGAAGTGGGGCTCTTTCTGGCAGATTAAACAACTGTTCACTCTTTGTAGTAGTATTACGCAACCACGTTGTTGTCATGGCCTCATGGTAGGTGTACAGTAATATACTTTTCTGCTTTTTGACTTTGAACTTTGTCACATGACTGGCTTTGACAAATGAGGAAGTAGCAGACAAGAAATGGGCTTGCGTGGCTAGGTTTATTCCGAGGGAGATTCTGATAACTATCATGAATAAAAAACCCCTGCTCCGGGAAGTATTGACCTACTTCTAGAACCAGAGTCTAATCAAGGAAAGTTCTTTTACTTTAAGGAGAGGGCAATATTTGTCCAGTAAAATTTCAAAACTTTTAGTGGTACCTGTGCCTACCATTCTTATCTTTTTCAAAGAAAAGTGTTTATTTCAGTTATCCTGTTCTCCTTCAACCATTACAGAACTTGTCTTTTTACCTCCTAGACCTACAGATCAAGAGTGACTTACATTTCACCCCAGCTGGTGTGGCTCAGTGGATTGAGCAGCAGCCTGCAAACCAAAGGGTCGCCAGTTGGATTCCCAGTCAGGGCCCATGCCTGGGTTGTGGGCCAGGTCCTCAGTAGGGGGCGTGTAAGAGGCAACCACAAATTGATGCTTTTCTCCCTCTCTTTCTCCATCCCTTCCCCTCTGTCTAAAAATTAAAAAAAAAAAAAAAAAGTAGAGTGACTGCATTAGGACCTGAAATAGATTAGAACTTCAGCTCAATGCTTTGTTTGGGTGAATTTTTGTGTGTTTTGGGGTAAGGGTGAAAATATTTTGCTTTTGATAGGGATATGAATAGTTACAACCAATAAGATGAATTGTGGCAGAGTAAATTACTTTTCCCTTTTAAATTTTTTTTTTACTTTCCTATAGTAATGCTATATTTACTATCCTAATGCAATGATAGGCAAACTATGGCCAGTAGGCCGCATCTAGCTGTGGCTTCTCTTTGAAAGGTCCTCTGTGAATAATAGTTTTTATATTTTTATAGAGTATTACAAAGAAGAGTTTATAAAAGAAATGTATGTAACCTGCAAAACCTAAAATATTTCTGTCTGATCTCTTATAGAAAAAGTTTACCAAATGGCAAACTTTTGCCCAAAGCCATTCTGGACTTTATGCTATGCCATATGACTTGCTTTGGCCAATGGCACATTAACGGATGTGATATGAACAGAGGCTTGAAAACTGTTAAGGAGTTTGGGTTTGATTCCTAGGAGTTTCCCACCAACCTCAGGTTTTTTAAATTTTCAAGTGTGAAATATAACCCTAATGTAGAAAAATGCACGAAATAAAAATGTATAGCTCAGGGATTCATTACAAAGAAAACAGCTATATAACTATTATTCAGATTAAGAAATGAATATTACTACCACTTTAGAAATTAATTTTGCCTCCTCTCTTCCCCCAGAGGTGGTCCCTTTCTAATACATGTATTCTTGACTTTCCAATGGCAAATATTAGTATTTTCCCCTTCTTCTCGGACAATGCAAGGACCTCGGAACTCTTTTATTCAATTTAGTGCCTCTAGACTAGATGCCATTTTTGCCTTTATTCTCTATATATTGTAAACTTGAGATATTATTGTTTTGTTTTACATTTAACATTCATTTAATTTACCAACATGTTTATAATTTTTATTAATTTTTATTTCTTTCCATTTCTCTGAGCTTCTAAGTTCATTTTCCTTTTCATATTAAGAATATGTACTAGTGCAAGATTGCTAACGATGAGTTCTCAGCTTTTGTCTGAAAATATATTTGTTTTTTCTTAAATTTCTGATGAGCATTTTTCACTGAATATATACATATATCTATGTTAATTGTAATTTGTTTATTGCTTTTTGACATCCTTTGTAGCTATTAAGTGGTTAGCAGTGAAACTTTTTTTTTTTAAACAGAATAGCTGTATTGAGATAAAAATTGACAATCAATAAAATGTAAATGTTTAAAATGTCCAGCTTGGTAAGTTTTGTCATACTTAAATTCCTGTGAAATTGTGATCACAATCAAGATAAGGAACAAAGCCATCAGTCCCAAAATTTCCTAATCCTTCTTTATTTTTTCTTTTCCTCCTGCTCTCCTGCCTACTCAGGCAAAAGGAATCTACTTTATTCCTTACAGATTAGTTTGCATTAAAAATATTTTATATAAATAGAGTTATATAGTATGTATTCTGTTTTGTTTGTTTTTTTCCACTCAGAAAGATTATTTTGGAGTTCATCTTTATTTTTGTGTAATCAAAATTTTATTCCTTTGTATCCCATTGTGTACAACTGTAGCACAGTGTGTTTATTCATTCAGTTATTGGTGACATTTGGGTTGTTCTTAGTTTTTGGTTCTTACAAATAAAGCTGCCTTGAACATGTCTTTGTGTATTAAATATATTTTATTTTCTCTTGGGTAAATTCCTAGGAGTGGAATGACTACATCTTTTAGTAGGTGTATATTTAGCTTTTTAAGAAACTGCTAAACCTTTCTAAAGCAGTTGAAACATTACACATTTCCACTATCAGTGTATGAGAGTTCCATTTCTTCCATACCCTTCCCAACACTGAGTATTGTCAGTCATTTTAATTTTAACCTTTCCAGTAAGATTTAGCAATATATTAAAAAAAATTTAATTTAAATTTCTGTAATGACAAATGATGCTGGACATCTTTATATGGATTTATTTGCCAGGTGCGTATTTCCTTTGGTGAAATGTCTATTCAAATCTTTTGGCTAATTTTAATTGGTTGTTTTGTTTACTATTGGGTTTTGAGAGTTCTTTATATAATCTAGGCATAAGTGCTTTACAGATGTATGATTTGAAATGATCTTTTTTCAGCCTGTAACTGTTTTTTAATTTTTTTGAGTGTCTTTCAAAAAGAAGAAAATACAAATTTTGATGAAGTCCACTTTAGTAATTTGTTCTTTTATGGATTGTGCTTTTGTTGTTATAATTAAGAAATACTTGCCAAACCCAAGGTGAAAAATGCCTTCTCTTAAGTTCCATACTTGGGAACAGATTGCTTCTGGGTTTTTTTTTTTTTTTTTCCACTTTAGTAAGACTTTTGGTTATGCAAAAGTAAAGCCAAGACTGTGTTCTGGAATGGAAAGGTTTAAGACAATGAAGGTAAACTACTTTCTATGAATATGTAAGTTTCTTTTTTGTTTTTGAAAGTGAATTTATTCTCGGCAGATTATTGTAATCATTGGAGTTTGGGCAAGAAACTGGAGATAAGTAGAACACTTATTTTTCTTCCCTGTCCCGGTCCCATTTAGGCCAAGGCAAGGGGTGCTGGCGGGCTCTGGATGGGGAGAGACACTCAAAGGCCCCCTTGGCACACAAGCAGACTGCTTACTGCAAGGCGGCTTATTGTAAAAGGTCACACCTTTGAACTCTAAGGGCTATAAGGGTCAGATTCAGTTTTAAATTTTCATTTCTAAGATACTGTTCATTTGGCTGGAATCGATAATTTCTTAATGTTTCTTTTAAGCACCACAACCAACTCATTTCTGTACTTTGTTGAACAGAGGAAGTTTTCTCCTTCCTCGTATGTTTGGCAGAACTCTAAGATACCTCCCAGATTCTTGCTTCCTGGTGTTCGTGCCTATATCATGCCCTTCCCTGGTGTCTGGGGGAACCTGTGGGTATTATGGGAAATTACTTCTGTGGTTGTTATTTCATTAGGCAAAGGGATTTTGCAGATGGAATAGAGATTTCTCATCAGTTGACTTTGAGTTAATTTAAATAGGTTACACGAGCAGTCCTGACCTATTTAGGTGAGTCGTTAAAAGCGACAGTGGGCTGCAGCTGACACTCTCCAGGAGCTGCTTACTTTGTTGTGAAAGGGTCCATGTGTCAAAGGCCTGAGGGCAGTATCTTGGAACTGAGAGCAGTCTCTAGCAAGCAACCATCAAGAAAGCACATATCTCAGACTCACAGCCAAGAATCAGTGAGCTGGCAAGAGCATCTTGATCTTCAAATGAAAATGCAGCCCCAGCTGACACCTTAATCACAGCCTAGAGTGCCTCTGAGCAGAGGAACCCGTTTATCTGTACCTGAAATCCTAACCCACAGTAACTGTAAAATAATAAATGATATTGTTTTAAGCTATCAGGTTTATTGTACTTTGCGAAGCAGCAATAGAAAACTAATACACTAGTAGAAAGCCAAATGACGTGAGAGATTTCCAGCAGCCTCCAGGAGCAGATATGAAGCAACAAAGGGAGAGGAGTGGTGATGTGGGGGAGGAAGACAGGCTGAGGGGAGAAGCAGCAACTGGAGCAGGTTTGTGGGATGTTTCCTTGGAGGCACATACAAATACTTGGGACAAAACCCAAGTAGATTTTATATTTCCTGCAATTACATGAGATAGAGAGGCTAATTTGTTCACTGAAGAGAAGTTTGGTATCTGAATTTTGAGGAGCTTGGTGATTTCCATGTTGTGTTTTACATGCCTGGCATTGTGCTGAGAGCTGCGTATTCACTGGTCAGCCAGACAATTTCTCTGCCCTCAGGAAACTTACAATGCAGTGGAGAACACAGTTCATTAACTAAACACTCACAACAGACTCTAAGTGCTGTCACGGGAAAAGGGCAGGATGCTATAGGAGCATGTTGCAATGGCACAGAATCCGATTTTAGGGATTCAAGGTCCCTTCCTAGAAGAGGTGAGAGTGGGTGATGGCCAGTTGAGCTGGGGATGGTGAGGCTGTCCTTGACAGAGGAAATAGCATGGCCAAAGCTTGAGAAGCAAGGGATAGCATTGCTTTTGAGGAGCTGAGTGTTTATTCTACATCCCAAGAGACGTTCTACATACCAACATGCAGGCTAGGACTGACCGATGCTCCCTTCTGATTCAGTGTCTTTAACTACACTCTATTCTCGGCTTGGGGTGCCCTTGAACTTAATCGGATTTTTCTCTCCCTCCCTCCCTTCTTTCCTCCTTTCTTAGTTTTTGAAGTTGTTCACATGTGACTTTTTCAGGGAGGCCTTCCCTTACTTTAAGATTAGATCAGGTCCTCCCGCTCCGGCTCTCCTGTCCAGTTAGCTTCATTTACTGTTCTTTCATGACACTTATTGCAGTCAGTACTTATACACTTTTGTGATGATTTGGTTAAGGTGTGTCCTCTTACACTAAGCTGTAAACCCCATGAGATTGCATTTATGTTTGTTTTGCTTTTATTCAGTTCAGAGCTCAGGTACATCTACATGGCTGGAATAGAGAAGCAACGCAAAAAATATCTGTTGACTAAATGAAACTTAGATATAATTTTAATGTATTGGGAGAAGGGCAAATAAAACTTGTACCAATGAGAGAAAAGTCTTCACAAGAAAATTTGAGCTATCTTCAAGGATGAGCACAAGCTCATTGTGGGAGGGAAGAGGGGGGTAAATGGAGAGCTGCATGTTGGTAGAGACAGGATGTGTCATGAGAAGAGGGAAAGTGAGTGCTTGACTGATACATGGAGGGCATGGAGGGCCAAGGCAGAGTGGCCCGGGCGTCAGCTAATAAGGGTTGTGAGGAGTTTCTGCATTATCTTTCAGGAGATTATGGGGAATAATTGAAGTATTTAAGCAGAGCCAATATGATCACACTTTTCCTTCAGAAAATTCATGTATTTCAAGGAATAAGGCTGAAGTCTGAGGGACCACAGTTAGAAAAATATTGCAGTCTGCCAGGCTAGAGATGAAAAAGGCATTAACTGAAGACATGAACTGGAACTAGAAAAAAAGGAGATAAGATAGTAATATTTTACAGGCACAATCTACAGAATGTGGTGGCTGATAGGATGGAAAAGGGGAGGCGTGTGAGGATAGACACGTGCTCTGGCTGGAACAGCCTGGCCTGGGCTCAGCCCTGAGGAGGGTGGTGGGCAGGTTTCTGGAAGAGCTGGGCAGGGGAGGGATGGGATGCTTCATCGGGACCCTTTTACGTCCTGTAAATGCTCATCACCCTTTTTTCTCTATTTTCATGTGGCTTTGAGGCATATAAGAAAAATAAAATTTAGGCAAGGAAAGTTTTTAATTGGGAAGGGAGCTCTAAAAATAAATTTTACTTGGACCTTTTAATTTTACCAGGGCTTTTCCTTTGTCAGGGAAGAATATTTAATCAGAGATATAGCCAATGTCTGTGGCTATGATATTCTCTAACTATAAATTCTCTGAGGAGAGTGAATAAATTATGGAAAACAATTGAGCTGTGAGATGATATGCTAAGTTGCATAAACGGCTGAGAGGCCATGGTAGGATGAATGAGAATGATGTATTTTTGACTTTGGCATATGTATTTGTATTAGACCATCATGTTGTTCTAAGCATAAAAACTTGGTGGGTGATTTATTGTATTTCAAATATCATAGGAGACCTCAAATAGTGCTTACTCTATGAATGCTTGACTATTGTATCACTGTCCTTGGAAGACTTAAATATCATGACTCTAATTTGAAATAACAGGTACAACAAATTGACTCAATTTGTCGATTCTAAAGTCTGCAGTCAGCCCTGGTCCTAGAGAATGTAAAAGTCAAGCAAATTTTGGATTTGACAGGGGGACTGCAATCTCTTCCCTCATGCTGCAGGCACAGCATGTATGTTCTAATAGCCTTCCTTCATTCCTGATTCAAATCCTTCAAATTGATGTAAAAGCATTTAATAGGCTTTTAAAAGGAGTATCTCCTTTAAAACAGGCTCTCTAATGAATAACAAAGCTAACTTACGACTACCAGGAAGCACATTTTCTTGAGACTCGAAAGACCTGAGTTATTTTCCCAGCTCTCCAGGGACAAGGAATATAAAACCTTGCTTTGTCTCTTTCTGGGCTTTGTTTGCGATTGCTGATATAAAATCTGGATAATCGCCTTCCCACTGCCTTCCCTCTTGGGAAGGTTGCACAGACAGATGTTATCATATATGAAAAATGCTGTAAAAGAAAATCTCTTTGTGACTGTAAAGGAATAATGCAGTTGCCTCGTCCCTAAATACTCTAATTTCATACTGTTTGATGGAATATATGATTTTAGCACGTTTTGTCCCCAGTGCTTTAAAACATCTAGCTGAAGATCCCAACCAAGGGGAACTTGTTCCTGGGATAGCTTTATGAATGTAGGTGGCGTGGCAGCCTTTGAGACGAGGTAAAGGCAGAAGCAGTCATGGGGTTCAGGGGGAGAAGGCTGTGCCGGTGCCTTCCCAAGTGCCTGGCACAGAGAAGCAGGAATGTACCTGTCTACTACCAGAGCGGGTTCTGAGTGATTGTCTATAACGATACATCCATACCAGCTGTGCTCAGCTTTGAACTATGCCGTCTGATGGTTTTAAACATCCCTGTTTTGAATTTATATCGAAGGAATATCAAACCTACAGGACAATGCTAAATTGAAATGTGCCTTCTTAGGAGTAACTGATGCTGGCCTGTCAGGTGGCCATGAACCTTGTTGGCAAAGACTGGCAATAATCAGCCCTTCTCATATTAAGGGAAAAACATTTAATTGGATACTGAAATGTGATTGGGATGAAATGTTAAGGGCAAAGTGAGAAATTCAAGGTTGCTGGTCTGCTCAGTCTTATTTTAAAAGAGACACACTGGCAAGATCTGTGGTTTAACCCTCTGGATGTGGCACTAAAGAGAAGATTCGGGCTTGATAATTGTAGCCATGGTTTCAAAACTATATCAGAGTTAATTACTTCATTTTCTTGGCTGGACTAAGAGAAAAACTTTAACAAATAAAAACTTGCTCTGGGGAAACATTGAATTATAGTTATCTAAGTGTATTGGAGTATGAATCATCCAATGAAGTTGAGAAAGAAAAATTGTAACATGGTACACATTATATTAAAAAGAAAACAAAAGTGATTATTATTATAATGACTATGAGCATATTTAGCTAAATGTATAAGACATTTAAAATAGCACTTCTATCTTTGAAACTAGTGTTGTGTTCTAGCATTTTGGTACGTTGTTAAACTGATATTGCTAGTTAGTGTCACAACACCTCAAGTATTACATGCATCCACTAGGGTCATTTTTAAACTGCAGGGCTTATTTCTAATGAGTGGCGCATTCACAGACCTTTCATTGTGAGGAAGCTGTTGCAATATGAAAGTAGAGCTTTTTTTCTTTTTTATGTTTTTACTTTAATAGCAAACACTGAGGGGTTTTATACTTATGCCTATAGTACAGCTTAAGCTGGTTGTGATAAGAGGAAAGGACTTTCCATTTGTACTGAATTTTATATCGTAATTATTGCGTGATCTTGGGTACTGTATGGAAACAGCGATCTTGGGTGTTTTAGGGGAAAAAAAACTCTAATAAAGTGTTCAACATCAGCATCAGAGATTAAAATGAAACCAAATGCAAGTTATTAATTTTTCTTTCTAGAAATTCAAGGTCCAGAAGGACCACCAAAGACATAAAGAGCTCATGGCAGCGTTTGAGTGGGTGTTGGTGGTATACAGGCTGATGACACTAAATCATACCCTCTTCCTGTACAGGGCGAAGTTCCCTAGTGTAGTCTGAGGAAAAGATGGAGGGCACCGGGGTGAATAGCTCTGTCTTTCATAGCTACTCCCCTGGGTAAACGATTTTGTTTTCTCATCTGTAAAATAAGGTGTCTTAGCTTTCTCACAAGGACATTGTAAATACCGATTAAGACAGTCTTAGTATAGACCTGACATATAGTATTTACTAAATAAATGAGACTTCTCTCTCCATTTCCCCTTCTAGCTTTAGTATGTGAGGGCCTTTCTCAGTCCAACTCCCTCCTCCCACCCCCAAGTGTGGTTGACGGTTGCTTGGTCATGAGCTCCTTTGCGGTTATTTTTGCATCCAGGCTTAGTGACATTGAGGAGGGCTCTGAGCTTGGCTATATTTTTTCAGTGTTTCTGTAACTTGTTCTATTTTTGACCTAAAGTGTATTATTTATATGATTAATTATTATAGTGATTATAATAGTTGGTTTTGTTTCCCCATCAAATACCAGATTCAAAGTTCCCGAGGACTTTGTTTTAGCTGTGATAGACCTCCTGTAACAAACAGCCAATTAAATAGCAGATAAACAGAATGGAATACGATGACATAGATCTTCTTTATACTAGCTTTTTTAAAGGATAATATTCAGAGTGATTCATTGACATTAATAGGGTTTCAGCCATAACATTAATCAATAGTTCAGTTAGGATTCATTTCTGGAAAAAAAAAAGATTCGAACTACTTCTGCCTGTGAATTCCGATGGTTGCACTGTAGTGCAAGCTGGTTTCAGCTGTTGGTTTTGATTAAAATTTATAACAAAATTATTTCGGAATTTTTTTTCAGTGAATAACTATAAGTGTGAGGTAGTTTATAATATTATTAATGTAGAAGATACAAAAGTGTTGCAGTCAAAACTAGTTATGTAGAACTAGGAGGAAAATATTTTTTTGAAAACTGAATCCTCAATCCTAATATCACTTCTAATTGGTATTGTGGGTGCACGTGAGTTCGGGATAGTTTCTGAAGAGTTGAAGTTACTTGCTAAATTAACTTTCAGAGGTCAGGATATGAGATGAATGTTCTTGAAGTTCCGTGGAAAGAACTTTATATCAATAAATAATATTTGAGTCTTTTTCCTTCAACTGCAGCTACTCATAGGTATACTAGAATCTAGTGATTCTAAAATAGCAAATTTTAGCATATACAAGCAATTATTTGTTTGGGCAATAAATACCTTCCTAATTTTCTGTATCTTATTTATTGCAAGCTTACCAAGTGGTATTTTAGAAGGGAGAATTTTTAGGATGCTATTATAAGTCATAGCATAAGACTTTACATTATCACACAGCACCATGTAAAGACTCCCCTGCAAAGGGAGGAGCAATAATTACTTCATTAGTTATGAAAGGGAGTCAGAGGTCTTCAGCATAAATTGATTCTGATTCATCAAGGATATGATTATGTTGTCAAAATCTGTCAATATGGAGTGTGACAACAACAGGTAAAATTCCATTAAAAGGTCATTAATGAGGTCTTTGAGCTCATGTTTAGCATTTTCTCTGGGTTCCTCATGGAACGTTTCCCAAAGCAATTTAAGGCAGATGTCTCATAAACTTTAAAGGTGTTAAAAGTTTGCAATTGGAAGAAAGTATTAGCCTTTTCTGAGTTTTTTGGTTCCTATGTCAGCCAAAATGAAACAGCAGTTAAGTACAACCATAGTAATTTTCAAATCTTGGCATTTACACCCATTATTTTTAAAATCTGGGAAACTCTGAAGATGAGCTGCAGTTATTGTACATAGAGGCTTAAACACTCCTCTACCACTAAGAGAGTCATTATTGAATTTTTGCCATTACTTTGATAGACTTTTTTTTCTGTAGAAGAAAAAGAAGTACAATTTATGATGAAAACTTATTTTTTCTTTCATTACACTGTCAATCGCAAAGATTGGTGGTATTTGCAAATGACAGTGTCCAACAGGAAAGTTAGTGCAATATTTTTTTCTTTCTATAGAAATATCTGACAACCACAGAAAAATGAATTGAGTCATTACCATTTTTCTTACTGCCATAAATATAACGCAAAATGCCAAATTGATCGAGTCTCAGCATTGCAGGTGATGGCAGCTATGATCCAAACAACTTAGTTCTTCATTTAAATGGCAGACAGGTAGAGATTAGAGCTATTCTATCATTTTAATGAACATAAGAAAAAGTTAACTATGATGTATAGAATAACAAGTTGCATTTTTCGAAAGCCATAATAGAAGTTGGCGCTGCCAAGAAACTTTATGAAACTTTGAATAACTAAACAAAATTTCTTATACTCCTTCCTAGTATTTTTAAAAAGATAATTAAGACACAGATTGGAAAAAGATAAACACCTGATGAGAATACACCCTGGAAATTTGACGTAGGATGGCTCAGATGGAATAGGCCCCTATGATATCATTACCGTTCTCCACACAATAAATAGAGGTGTAGGCTTTGAAGTTCTTTTTTTTCAATTAAGTTATCTGTCATTTGAATATTTTTGCCAAAATTTTAAACATGTAACAAGGCAAATCAAGTAAGAATTTACCATGAATTTGTACCTTCCTGCTCTTATCCTAGTAATCTTGAGAGAATGCCACTCTTTTTTAATCAGTAAGGGGAAAAATATTTATAAATACAGTTGATTTGGATTAATAATATTTCAAAAATAAAATTTTTTAAAAAGTTATTTGAAATAATGTTTTGAGGATTGGGAACAGGATGCCATGTTTCATTGAGAGAAGAAGAGAACGATGAAAATAACAGACATCAATAAAACTAAGGGGCTTGAAAGATTATTATTATGGAGAAAAAGTTTTGAGTTCTCAAAAGTCAAAGTTTTAGGAAAATGATTTCTGCAAAGCTTCTGGGATTTATTCTGTTGAATCAATGATTTCATTTGTTAAATCTGCTATTTGTTTTGAAGGCCACTAAGGTCCCTCAGGAATTTTCGTATAGGCTATTACAGTGACTGCTGTGGAAAGCTTATCTCCTTTCAGTTTCTCTTACCTGACTTCCCAAACATTCGGCGGTGCTCTTAAAACTCACTGCACACTTGTGTTCACTACCTGTCACCCAGGTGTGGCTGTATTTCAGCTGCCTCAGATCCCATTCGCTCTGGGACTTGGAACAACCAAGAAGGTTGGCAAAGGCACCTCCCCACAGGGGCTGATTCAGAGGGGAAAGCTCAGGAAGCCTGTGCAATTACCTCATTATAAGTAGAGGGTAGAGACATTTCATTTGTGTAGTAAAACACAGTTTATAAAACTCTTTTGAATCAGCTAGTTCAAGTGCCACCTTCATGAAAGCTTTATTATTATTTTTTTCTTTAGGTTACTCCAATAATTTATATATATACCATTCTTATGGTGTTTTTTTCCATTTTATTGTATTCATAACTATCTTCTCCACTAGACTGTAATAAAAGAGCGCAGGACATATTTTATTCAGTTTTGTATCTCCATATCTAGTTTGGTACTTGGTATAGTGGTACCCTACTACTTTTTTTTTTTTTTAACAAAGAACATAGGCTTTGCAAAAGACAGAGTTGTATTTCATTGGACAACTTGCTCACTTAAACATTAATGAATCTTTACATTTCTGAATTTTATGATATGTAATGATTCTTACTTGGGAAACCAAAATATAACTTTCACCTTTTAAGGACAGCTCTTTCACATTTTTAATTATATGGGTTCCTTATTTTGTGTTCATGTCTGAGTTTTTCTCAGACTGCTTTTTCTTTCTATTTATTCTTCTAAACTTTTCATTGTCTTTATTTTTATTAAGAATATAACCCAGTTAAGTCTTGTTTATTCTCAAATATACAGAGATATGTGATAGATATGTTCTAGGCTTATTGGAAATTTTAATTGAAGTTAAATTTATACGTAAAATATATAAACATGAAAAGAAATACTGCAAGTGTCAAGAAAATAGCATCACACTGAGTTATTGAGAAAGATGAGGTATTTTTATATTTTAAGATTCTCATTGTGTTTGTCAGCTGTATTTAGCAAGGTCAGGAAGGGAACTGACAATTGGCAAAAGGTCAGAGGAAAGGTTTTGTTATTGTGTTTAAGTTCAAAGTATTGTCAAAAAGTTGAATAAATTTATGATAACAAGAAGAATTGCCATTGGGCATTCAGCTAAATGCAACTGAAATATCAATTTCAGGAAATATCAGACCTATGCCTGGCGCTGAACAGGAAAATGGACTGCTGACATTATTGACACTTTGGGTAGACCCGGCATATTTGAGACTGCGGTATCTAATGCCCGAGGAGTACAAACCTTGATTTTTTAAGCAGAGGGGCAGCAAACGGATATCCCTCAGACACCGGAAGGCTTTAGGCTTTACTCCCTGGCGGGACTCACAGTGGGGAGGGTGCTGGTGCCACAGCGTGAGTGCTGAGTCAGCCTACTGGCCACATTTCCGACTACTGATCTATAGATAGCAAAGGACAGAAACTGTGAGCTATGAATGCAGAGTGCCCTCTTTTTCCCATTTTCTATGGAGAATCTTCCAGACAGGTACGGTGCTCGCTCTTTACAGGGAGATGTGTCCCCATTGTCTGTCAGCATGTGTTGTGAGCTAATTTAGGCTCTCTGAACAAACCTGGAAGACTCAAGAGCGATGCCCCTTGTTACTGTGTCTGAGACTTTTTATTTTGTGAGATAGATAAAGTAAGCAGGAAGAATAAAAACATTGCTCAGGTGAGATTTCTGCTTAGAAGCTTGTTCAAAGGAGGCTATACATTACAATGCAAAAGAACATTGCACTCACTGCGTGGTGATCTGGTTTTGAAAGCAAAGCTTTTCTTTGATAGCTAGAGAACAACTAATTCTAAAGATCAAAATTCTTATTATAATAAGAAACCCAAATCTATGGCTGTATGTATTATTTTTCAAAATGTTCAGTTAGGTATTCGTTGTCACCTCAGTGTTCAAAACCCCAAATGAACCATGGGATCAGGGGACAGTGGTAGCGTTACAGCCCATTCTGGGCAACCAGTTGGATTGTTTTTAAGGCCTTCAAACTTTTCCTTCATTGCCTTGCTATCTCCTTAGAGGTAGCTCTCTAGGTTTCTCTTTCCCCTTCTAGTGCCTGGAGTTTCTGGCAATAGGAGAAGATAAAAAAATTGAGGACCGTAGGAGTTGACAAACTGACACTGTCAGGCCAAATCTAGCCCCTGGCATGTTTTTGTATTGCCTGCAAGCTAAGAATCACTTTTGAACTTTGAAAATGATTGTAGAAAAATAAGAAACAAAGAATATGCTGACAGAGACCACCTATGTGCCTAGAATGCACACTACCTGGCCTTTGACAGGAAAGTTTGACAGCTGCTGCTCTACAGAATAAAATTCAAATGACTTCGCTGGCCGTCTCTGCTTTCTTTCACAGCTCCTCTTACCACCTCTCATGCACATCTTGACCTCTGTCGCTACAGCAAACATCCCTCAGCTCCTGCAAGGCTGTCTCGCCACTATTCCTCATGTTTCTGTGTCTTTGCACATGCTTTTCCCTCTTTCTGGAATGTTCTCCACTCTGCCCTGCACCTGTACCTGTTGTTCAATTCATCCACTTTATTTTCACTTTTTCTGAAAACAGCAATGTACACAATGCTGATATCTAATAACTATTCTCTAATAATTAAATAAATCTTATCAAATAAATAATATCTAGCCAGAGAGAAAATCGCGGATACTAGAAAGTCAGTGAAAAATCTGTGACTCCGTTTGTTATTGGCCATGCAGCTGTTGTCGACAGCGCTGTCCTCACACTGCCTTGGTTATTTACTATCAGCATTAATAATGCAGTGTTTATTTTTCATCTTTCTTTTCTCATTTGTGATTTATTGATACATTTTTTTCAAGCACAGAAAATAAAATAAAGCCCAAGATCTTAAAGATTAGTGGCCCAGTGTTCTAAGCAATGGTAGGAAGGAAATAACATTTCAGGAGAGAGAAAGCAACTTATAACAGCAAGCAATTTTGCAAAGGAATCTGTATCAGATAGCATGCTTGTTAAAGAAAATAATTAAGATCATTAACCACAATTGGCCATTTTTAAGTCCTAGGTATTTCTAGGGCTTCATTGAGAAACCTATCAGTCATCCTTATAGTATACACAATAATAAAGGAAATGTAGTGTATTTAGATACAAATATGAATAATAAAAAGCTTGTTTTCAAATAAAAAAGAAAAAAGTGAAAATACATTTGTTCAGCTATGGGAATTAGAAGTTGTAATGAAACTAAGAATTGGCATATGTATTAGGTTACAATAAAGATGTGGAAATGTAGCACTAATCCTGAAAAAAAAAGATAAAATTTTCTAATGTGAAATCTTGATAAAAGGGGCAAATGGGAGTAGTACCATAAGGTAAACAATACCAAAATTCTTAAATGATGGTTTATAAATCATAAAATGCAAAAACAGGTAACCTATAATTTCCCTATTCTTAAGTCCTATGTTTGGAACTTTCCTGTAATGTGAAGCTGTTCAAAGGCAGCTGTTGTCCATTGCCTGCTTTCTCCTGACCTTTAAGGACTCTGTGATGAACGTTCTGCCTTCGTGTGTTCCCATTTTAGAGCTCTCCAGCAGAGCTGTTCTTTAGATACTATAGTGCCTTTATCTTTTATTCTGGTTTGACCTGGATTTCTTTTGTGATCCTTTTCTTCTAGAAAAACCGATTGCAACCTTTGGCATCAAAAGCACTCCTTCTGTGGGCAAGTAAAATAGTGGTGAAGTGTCAGATTCTAGTCACCTTAATCTCCTTGAAAATCCAGCTGTCTCATTTACCTATTTATCATTCTGGGAGTGTGAAGTAACCTGTATTGTCATTTTTATTAAGACTCACTTTCCATTATCACTTAAAGAACATCAAAATGGATGTGTCACTGTCCTTCTGTGTTGTGAGGTCAACAAGTTATTATGTGGCTATCACTAAGCTAACACAGTATATTTTATTTTATTTATCTGACTTGGAAAACTTTTGGTCTCATTTAGAAAATGTACAAAAGAAAACCTTTGCAAGACTATATAAAACTCATTTTACTGACTATTTTGATTCATACATTCACCAAATTGATATTATCTAATTCTAAAAGAAAACATATCTAGTTTTTTATATTAAGTCCAATAGACCTTTTTGGGTACTTACTTATTTTGCTCTGAGTAATTTTATGTGTTCTGAAACTTTGGATTTTACATTTAAATGTGATTCTAAAGTTCCTGGTGGAATTTAGAGGAGAAAATTCCAAACATTATCAATCAAACCTGTTTTTGTACCTTTTGACAACTGCTGTTGTTCTCAGTATCAGTTAGACTTGGAGACCCAAGGGATTCTGTTCTTTTATATTGAACCTTTGAGGAGTATATAGATAAACCAGTCAGCCAGCCAACCAGCACACGGGACCATGGTCACGTTCTGGTGCAGACCGCTGATTCTTCCCTCCCTAATCACTCTTTTTCAGCCAACTGATCAAGAACAGTCACCTTGACCTGAGGTCAGCCAGTCTGCATGACACTTAAAAAAAAAAAAAGTTTGGAACATTAGATTCTCTGCTAGTTCTTTTCAATCGAAAACATGGTGATCCTTGCAGTTAAAAATGAAGGTTGAGACAAAAAGATGCAAAAAAGGAAACTACATGGTAGGATTGGGACCATGAGGATTTACGAAAAACAGAAATTATAATCTAGCACATTTTCCCAGAGATGAGATGAGAGACCACAATACTTTGGGCGTGGCCGAGAGCTCAGTTCCCCGAGCTTTCACCTCCACGTGTGATTGCTGTCCAATTCTGATTTCCGTTTAGATATCTACAATCCGCTCTCCCCACCCATTATTTCCCCCTGAGGTAGCTGAGTTCTTATAGCCAAAAGAACTGGTGAGAAACAAGTGAACTTCTTGTGATTTAGCCCTTCCTCCCAAGCAGCCCACCAACACCCCCATATTGCACTACCGTGCTGCGCATGCAATCAGTGCGGCTGTGAACACGAGCTCGTAGGCAGCCACGATCCATTCCTGGGGCGTCATGCTCTTGACCTTTCCCTCTGACGGCTGGTCCCCAAAGAATTGTAGCACTGTCAAAATTTAAACGGCTCTCCCTAAATGTGCTTAAGTGAGGAATATGCAGTCTCTTTGCACTTAATAGGTGATCTAACATTTCTGGAATTGAATCGAATTGCATATATATTTCATGCTTAGTTTTCTGTGTGTGAGGAAAATAGTAGCAGCTGGGTTTGCTTTGGAGCAGATGAAGGGCAAAGGCCCTACTCTGTTTTCATCCTGACCTTTAGCCTCCAGGCTTGTACCTTACTTGCTTGAAAGGTTAAGTTCATATAGGCCATGTAGGGGTATGGAAGATACTAACAACCCTTAAGTTCAGATATTTTTATTAAAGACAAAGAATTTTTACCATAAAAAAATAAAAGGAATTGTTTGGGGGAAGGTGCTGTCTTCCAATGAACTGCCCTCCAGGACATGAACTTGCTGTCCCCTGGGCCTTTCCACAGGGCTGGTGCTGTGATAGTGCAATGTAGTAAAATACATGTATTTTATGTATACATTTCGTCTTTGTCTCTGGCATTGACCACCTAAAACCTTTGTAATTTCCTAAGTGATATGAGTGTCTTTTTGTATTCTAATGAGATGGCTGGTGCCTGGGAACCCGTGGATAGCTTCGCGATGGGGGTTGTTTACCAAAATGACTAAGGGAGGGTTGGCATTTTCAGCCATACCTCCTGACCTCTGCAGAGGGGAAGGGGCTGGAGATTGCGTTAATCATCAATGGTCAATGATTTTAATTAATTATGCCTCCATAAAGGAGCCTCCATAAAAACCCTAAACCACAAGGTCTGAAGAGCTTCTGGGTCAGTGAGCACATCCACGTGCTGGGAGGCTCGTTTAGCACAACTCCATGACGACAGAAGTTCCTGTGCTCTGGACTTTCCTGGACTTCACTCTGTATACTTCATCTGGCTGTTTATTTGCATCCTTTATAATTAACTGGTAGATGTAAGAAAATGTTTGCCTGAGTTTTGTGAGCCATTCTAGCCAATTATTGAAACTGGGGGTGGGGAGAGGAAGATTTATAGGAACTACTGATTTGGTAGCTAAATTAGACAGAAGAGTGGGGACCTACTTCTTGTAACTGTCATCTGAAGTTACAGAAGGCAGTCTTTTAGACTGAGTCTTTGAACCTGTGGAGGTGGACACTAACTTTGATTATTGAATTAAATTATGGGACACCTAATTGGTGACCAGAGAGCTGGAAGAGTGATTGATATGGGGAAAACCCCCATGTATGTGAGGTCAGAAGTGTGGTGAGTAGAGAAAGAGTTCTTCTTTAATAGTGACTATTTATACTATACCAGTGGTTCTGAGTACATAGCAGACAGTACTAAACATGAAGAATAAATGAAGTAGCAGTTATATAATGAACATTTTTATTAAATTTAGGAGCTTTATTCAACATGTAAGCTTCTTTTTCTTTCTTAGGAAAATCCCATTTTTTGGGTACACCTGGTAAATATGTATAGGGATATAAATATGCCCTTAAGTAGACATTGATTTGATCTCATTTTATTCTCATAAGCATACTACCAGGTAGGTATTGTAACCCACATTTCGTGATAAAGGAATTGAGGCTTAGCCTCATTAATGGACATTGCCCAAGGTCTGCTAAAAGGCATACTTGAAACCACATTTGATTTACTCTGAAGTCCATAATCTTTCCAACTTGCCATAAATATATTAGAATACAAATGAATTATCTTAGCATTAGCTTGAAGTGCCTTTAAACCTTCCATTTAGCTGCTTCTTCTTCTTTTTTTTTTTTTTGGTAAAATTGATTATAAACTTAAAAACTCATTTTCACCCATGACATTTCATTTCTTTAAAAAAATTTTTGAAAAGCCTCCTGCATTTGGAGGCATCAACCATGAGTAACAGTGGGATCTGAGGGTATAACTCATTGTTCCCAATCAGGTGGTAGCGGGGATTTTTTCTGTTACCTTGGCTTAAAGTAATTGCATATTTATCTATTTATCTGAGCGATTAATCAGAGACCCAAGTAGTCAGAGTAGCAGCTGAATTCCCATGTTGGACTTTCATGTTACATTTACCAATTCTCAGCACTTTAAATGATTTCCTACCCAAGCAGTATAAAACCACATGAATCATATGACCAAGTACTAGCTATACTAAGGATGATTTACCCATCCCAGAGAATGCATTTCAGATGACTTTGCAGGAAATATAAAGAAAAATGATTACAGTAAAGATATTTTTAAAGTGAAAAACATTCACTAGTTTTTATCTCTAGAATGCCACTAGTAAGCCTTAGATTTATAGTCTAAAAATTGGTTTACAGAAGCAACGGGTATAATATTCTATTACTGTAATAAGAAAGCTTCTGTGAAAACATCTTTGTTTAAAATGTGCATTTTACCTGATTTAGAATTGGCCTGATGGCCGTTTTCCTTAGCTGTCTTTAGATGGGTAGGGAACAATAACAGACCCATGGAGTCTACTAACCAAAATTCCAAAAACAGACCTACCTTTGACCAAAATGTTAAGTGGCAGGCTTATTTTATTTTATTTATTTTTTTATTGTATTTTTTCCCATTGCTGTTTAGTTCACTAATACCCCCAACCCCCACAATCACTACACCATTGTACATGTCCATGAGTCCTTTTTCCTTTTTCTTCAATCCCTCTACCCCTTAACCTGCCACTCCCCACTGAATGGGAAACTTTTTGAAGATCCAAAATGAATTACAACATTGAACAGTAATTAAAACATTCAGTTAGATGGAGTTGTCTAAACCATAAAGCATCCATCAGTACTGTATTGACTGGCTTCCGAAGGAACTTGAATTTTGGAACCTGGGTGCTCGAAAAGCTACAGTAAGGCTTCCTCTCATAGGTATCTTGTGTCAGGCCTGTACAATATTTTGTATATTAAAAGTTGTTGGGAGGATTTCACATAAACATCAGAATTTTTGACTTCTCCTGAAAAATAGTTAAAAAGATGTGGCAACACAGGGCCTATCATTTTATTTAGTTGAGGTGTATTCTTTCCAGTTCTTAGTCCCTTGCAAATAATGTGTGTGCCAATTTTTTCTCCACAGCTGACTTAATTCATTTAAACTCACCTGACTAGCTGTGTGGCATTTGAGTTTTAATCTTTATTCTAAGGTCTGCTTACTGCTAGCTCCCAGGACCTGTGGTCTCACATGACTTTTGTCTTTGAGATGATGATGATGATGATTGCTCTTGCAATTTACCTCAGAGACTTTTTGAAATCATACAGACCTTGGAAGGAAAGAGCCATTGATATAAAGAAAGTAGAAAAAAGTATTAAAAGTTAAAAGTATTAAATTTGATAGCACTGTTTGTTATGAGACATTTATGTATTAAGAAAGGTTTGGAACATATGAGGAGAATCAAAGACACCTTTGTTATAAAAAGAGATTAGCTGCTGTGAGTTTGGGAATACAGCAGGAAATTCTATACCATAGCTGTCCTTGCCTTTCTCATCCCCACTCCCTGCCCCTCAATGAATAAAGCCAAAGAAAAACAAAATTCATAGGAATGGGATGCTGAAGTAAAAGTGCATTCTACTACACATATTTAGCAAGTTAGAAGTGGGCATAGAATAGGGTAGGGTGCTAAGATTTAAGAAATAAAAATATAGGATGTATACATATATACACATGATATAAATTTATAACCTTTTATGTAGCATTTAATATGCATTTTATACATGTATGTGTATGTATTCTAACATAAAGGTGGCTCTGTACAAACCTGAGAGTGTCCTTAGCTCCTTGACCTTTGATACTACGAAACTTAGGGAGGTGGAACACCTACGAAGAAGGAAATACGGGAGAGTTGAGACTAGCTTCACTGATGGTAGTTCAGTCCACAATGACTGAATGTTGATGTTAGACTTTATCATTCCTGTTTTACTCATGAGCAACTTGAGGCTTAGAGACATGTAGACTAGCTTAAAATACACCTAGTTAACAGTAGGCTTCCACGGATTTGTTTGATTCTAGCCCATGTGCTTTTTCCATACATCATCTCCCAGGACAAATTACCCTGCCACCTCTGCCTCAGTTTCCTTACCCTTAAAAAATGGTGATGCTGTCAGCTCCCTTGTTTTGCTGTGGTTGGGATTGGAGATGACTAATGTAAAGTTTCCAGGGCAGTGACTGGCCCATGGCTATACTCAGTAAGTGAGAACTTTTACTCTTATTAAGCAGGTAACAGGTAAGTGTCCCAACAGGTGGGTAATCAGGACACAGTGTCTAGCAAGTCTAATAGGAGGCACTAAGTCAAGTCTGGGTAGGAAATAAGTTTCATTTAGACTATGGCAGGAGCATTGAGCTCATAGAAGGGCTAGAATGAGAACAAACAAGGTAATGGCCTAGTTTTGCAGGAAATGAAGGCAGAAACCTAGAAAGGAGATGACTGAATTTATTCAACCCAGAATGAATTTGACCTTGAGTGAATTTTCTTGGAAACAATGGAACACACCCCTATAATTCCATTGGCAGTTTTCAATGTTTGACTGCTAAATAACTGGAATGATTAAATTAAAAAGATTATATTTGCTAATAAAAGAATCCAATCATTTTTAAATTACAAGCATGAGAACAACAGAGGTCACTTTTTAAGAAATCATGGTCTTGATTTGGCATTGATATAATATTTAATTTGTCATTTCGTGTGCAATCAGGACTAGAATTTTCTTGAAGTTTTTTTTTTTTTTTTACAGTGTAATACAGGTTTGACATTAAAAAATGATGATGTGTGACAGCAGCAAGAATATTTCTGTATGTGACTATATAACCTGTCAAAGAATTTGCATCAGGCCTTTCTGAAGCGCTGTCATCCTCATTCACAATAAAGGCCCTCAAGCCCCCCACTGTCCTGCAGTAAAGGCTGTCTCCCAGTCAGCACCAATTTCATTCTGGTACGAGTCGGCTGTGATGCTGCTGACGCACGCCAAGCTCTTGTTAAACTCACTGTGGGTCAACTACCTAAACGTTTCTTCTAAATGATTCAATCACAAAGTACAAGGCCATGAAAGGCCTAGAGAAATGTGGCAGCCAGCATTATTTATGATAGATGTGTTAGGCAATTGATGAATTGGGATAGGAGCTGAATTTAGCACAAGTACAAGTAAAAATGAAGTAGTGAAAATTCCTATAAATTTATGCTATATATTTGTATATTATTCCAAAGATATTTGGTTTGATTACTTACTAGCTTTCTTCTGGATAAAATGGGATGGTTTTGAAGTCTTATTGAAAGGGTATGTACAACCAATAGACATGAACTAACGGCGGGGGCGGGGGTTGCAATGATGGGATGGAGTGCAGGGTGGAGGGGATAAATGGGAGAAAAAAATGGGACAACTGTAATAACATAATCAATAAAAATGAAAAAATGAGCATAGTTTTAAAATGATAAAAAAAATCCAGTATTGACTGCTCACTAATTTGTATAATTTTTAGGAAGGTAAAATCCTGTCCCTACAATTATTCAATCCTCAGCCCTCTGAGTAGGAAAACAAGTGCAATATGATTATTTTGATTAGACAAACAAAACCATTCTAAATATTTCAGATAGGCTGGGATATAATTCAGGGACATACAATCTTGCATAACTGTTATGAGGATTAGAGGGGCAAAAGTCTATGGCCATATGGAATATACAGGAACCCTGTGTTCTATGTAGAGTATTTGTGTTTGATGACACATTTGGTTAGATTAAGTTCATTTCCATACTGACTTTTCATCCACTTATCTGTCTGTTTGCATCTTAGATCATGTTTAATTCTTTTTATGAGTTACCATTTTCTCTTAGAAGTTGTAAGCATTTCTGTAAAAAGTAAACAAACAAAAAACAATAACGATTTCATCTCTTATGGCACACTAAGCCTGGAGTGTTTGTTGCTATATCTGTTTTCTGACAGGCCACGGTAGTATTGTTCCTGGAAGTTGTCTCTATATGCCTTTACCCCACTCCTCCAGTCCTCCTTGTTTGCTGTTACCTGACTCAAGTTGCTGAGCCATAGCTTCTTGATATCTGGCGCAAGTCCACCCTGCTCTAAATGTACCCTCTGATGGAGAGTTGCAGTGAGCAAAGCTTCAGTGCAGTGAACTGGCTGTGCTCCAGGCCTCAGCTGCTGATAAATCTGCCTTGGCATTTGATGTTAAGTATAGCTCTCAGATGATGACTACGTTTTTTGAAGCTGCATGCAACATTTTGATAGGCTGCTATTATAAACCAGCACCTAAGACCAGGAGCAGAAATGGGAAGGAATTTTCCATGCATAGAACCCCGTTAGTAATCCTTTTCTGCACTCATTAATGTAGAATCTAAAGATTTTTAACAGAATGTGATCCCCAAATCAAGAAAGGCAGGCTAGGGCACAGTCACCCTCAGGGTGACTGAGATTTGAGAGCCTTTGCAAATGGCATTACCAGGAACCTCACACAACCTTTGACCTAGGAGGTCCTTGAAAATATGGATAGCTGTCTATGCTGTATGCCCTCAAGAGAAAAGCAGCGCATGATATGGACATATAGGAAACAAATACGCAAATTGACTCCAGGAGTAAACCATACCCCTCACTGTTACTTACTTGGGGTCAGGGTTCCCCAAAGTGCTTTTCAAACCTTAAATTAAGCCTTGAGAATTACTCCAAAAAAAGGCTTTCATGATCAAAGTAATTAGGGAAATGGTGTGATTTTTACCCATGTCTTGAGTGTCACAATTGACATTTTCAAACTTATGAAAAGTCCTATAGTAACATAACCTCCTTAATTTTGTTTAACATAGCATCTTCCCCATTGCCCACTTGTTTTTGATTATAGACTTTTTTTTATTCTGCGGTATTTTCATAAAAGCAAGTTGAAATCTGGGATGACTGGTGTGAAGTGGTATCTCATTGTGGTTTTAGTTTGCATCTCTCTGATGGCTAGTGATGCTGAGCATCCTTTCATATGTCTCTGGGCCCTGTGTATGTCCTTGGAGAAGTGCCTGTTCAGGTCCTTTGCCCATTTTTTAATTGGATTGTTTGCCTCTCTGGAGTGCAGTCGTGTGAGTGCTTTATATGTTTTGGAGATCAAACCCTTGTTTGAAGTATCACTGGCAAGTATATTTTCCCATATGGCTGGTTCCCTTTTGATTTTGCTGATGTTTTCTTTAGCCGTGCAGAAGGTTCTAATTTGATGAAGTCCCATTTGTTTATTCTTTCCTTGACGTCCCTTGCCTTAGGGAACATATTGATGAAAATATTGCTGTGTGGAATATCTGAGATTTTCCTGCCTATGTTCTTCTCCAGGAGTTTTATGGTGTCACGACTTATATTTAAGTCTTTTGTCCATCTTATTTTTGTGTGTGGTATAAGTTGGTGGTTGAATTTCATTTGTGAACCATCTGGTCCAGGGCTTTTGTGTGCTGGGAGATTTTTGATCACTGCTTCAATTTCACTAGCTGTTATCGGTCTGTTCAAGTTTCTGCTTTTTCTTCATTCAGTTTTGGAAGATTATATTTTTCTAGATATTTGTCCATTTCACCCAGGTTTTCAATTTCTTGGCACACAATTGTTTGTAGTAATTTCTTACAGTCCTTTGTTTTTCTGTGCTTTCAGTTGTAATTTATCCTCTTTCATTTCTGAATTTATTTATTTGCATCCTCTCCATTTTTTTCTTGATGAGTCTGCTTAAAGGCTTGTCAATTTTGTTTATCTTTTCAAAGAACGAGCTCTTGGATTTATTGATCCTTTGAATTGTTCTTTAGTCTCTGTATCATTCAATTCTGCTCTGATCTTGATTATTTCCTTCCTTCTATTCTCTCTGGGGTTTGTTTGTTGTTGTTTCTCTAGTTCTCGTAGGTGTAGTGTTAGGTTGTTTATTTGAAATGTTTCTGTCTTTTTTAGGTAGACCTGTATTGTTATGAACTTCCCTCTCAGGACTGCCTTTGCTGTGTCCCATAGGTTTTGGACTGTTGTATGTTCATTTTCATTTGTTTCCAGAAACTTTTTGATATCTTCTTTGATCTCATTATTGACCCATTCATTCTTTAATAGCATGCTATTTAGTCTCCATGAATTTGAATATTTTTGAGTTTTTTCCTTGAGGCTGTTTTCCAGTTTTAAGCTCCTCTGGTCTGAGAAATTGTGGTTTGATTTCAATTTTCTTAAATTTGTTGAGGCTTGTTTTGTGTCTTATCATGTGGTCTATCTTTGAAAATGTTCCATGTCCATTTGAAAAGAATGTGTAGTTTGCTTCTTTGGGATGAAAGGTTCTATTTTTATCAGTTAAGTCCATTTGATCTAATGCATCGTTCAGTTCCACAATATCTTTGTTAATATTTTGTTTGGAAGATCTATTCATTGTTGACAGTGGGGTATTAAAATCCCCAATTATAAGTGTGTTGCTGTCTATATCTTTCTTGAAGTTCTCCAGGATTTTATATATTTGGGTGCTCCTATGTTGGGTGCATATAGGTTTACAATGTTTATGTCTTCTTGATGGATTCTTCCTTTGAGTATTTTGAAGTGTCCTTCTGGGTCTCTTTTTGTGGCTTTTGTTTTGAAGTCTCTTTCACCTGATATAAGTATTGCTTCCCCGGCTTTTTTTTTCCTGTCCATTTGCTTGGAATATTTTTTTCCAACCTTTTACTTTCAGTCTGTGTAGGTCTTTTGTTCTGAGGTAGGTCTCTTGTAGGCAGCATATGTGAGAGTCATGTTTTCTTATCCATTCAGCTACTCTATGTCTTTTAATTGGAGCATTTAATCCATTTATATTTAAAGCTATCATTGATAGGTACTTATTCATTTTTTCCCTTTGTACTTGTGTTCCTCTCTCTCTCACTGTTTTTCTTCAACTTTTTAAAGCAGTCCCTTTAGCATATCTTCCAATGCTGGTTTGGTAGAGGTGTATTCTTTTAGCCCATTTTTGTCTGAGAAACTCCTTATTTCACCTTCCATTTTAATTGAGAGCTTCACTGGGTAGAATAGTTTTGGTTGCAGACCTTTGCTTTTCATGACTTGAGATATTTCTTGTCATTCCTTTCTGGCTTGTAGCTTTTCTGTGGAGAAGTCAGCTGCTAGCCTTACTGGGGCTCTCTTGTATGTTACTTCCTATTTCTCCCTTGCTGCCTTTAAGTTTCTTTGTCTTTGATATCTACCATTTTAATTATGTTGTGTCCTGGAGTGGGTCTCTTTGGGTTCTTCTTGATTGGGACCCTCTGTGCTTCCTGGTCTTGTATGACATTTTCTCTCCTCAAATTAGGGAAGTTTTCCATCATTACTTTTTCAAACAGGTTTTCTACCCCTTGCTCCTCTTCTTCTCCTTCTGGTATTCCTGTTATATGGATATTATTACATTTCATGTTGTCCTGCATTTCCCTTAACCCTTCTTCATTCTTTTTGAGCCTTTTTTTCATTTTCTTGCTCTTTCTGGGAGTTTTTTTCCTACCATGTCCTCCAACTTGCTGATTCAGTCCTCTCCTTCATCTAGCCTGCTTTTGATTCCTTATACTGTGTTCTTCAATTCAGAAATTGTATTCTTCATTTCCTCTTGGTTCTTGTTGATAGTTTCTATGTCCTTTTTCATGCTGATATAGTTTGCAGTAAGTTCCTCATACTTTCCTTGTAGTTTTTGGTAATTCTCACTGAGTTCATTGAGCTTCCTTATAACCATTGTTTTGAACTCAATATCTGATATATTACTTGCCTCTATTTCATTTAGTAGTCTTTCTGAGGATTCCTCCTTTCCTTTTGATTGGGGGCTGCTTCTTTGTCTTCCCATTATTTGGCTGCCTGAGCAAAACCACAAAGCCCAGGAAACAAGTCCACATCCACAAAAATAACTACCCCCTGCAATCCCACTATCAATAGCAAATGAACCAGTATTAATGAGGCTGTAAAGAGATTAAGACTATTATAAGAAAGGAGAGGAATAAACTATAGCATAAAATCTAGTGACTTAATATGCACCAACTTGATGGACAAGAAATGAATGTTAAGAAGCTATGTAGTAAAGAAAATATTGCAAATCATGGAGAAGACCACAGTGGATTTTGTCTAGGTAGCCTCTAGTATTTACTGGTGTTTTTTCTTTCTGGATCCACCTCTGGTGATGTCAGATGTTGACCCTGTCTGACCTTAGGCAGCCTGTTCAAGACTTCCTGGGACCTACTGTCTGTGGCTGTCTCCTTTGGGTGTTAATCTAGTCACTCTGCACTCAGCAGTCAGGCTTAAGCACTACAGGGTGGGGCAGAGTTACTCCTGGAGGCGGGACTATTGTTTCCTCTCAGGCTGCTGCTTCTCATTTACTGCTTGTCATTTCAGTAAATACTAAATTTTAATTAGAGGTAAGTGAAAATAAAAAATATTACTTTTTTCAGTCTGCATTCACTGATCCCCTGAATTTTATCCACAGTCCTTTTGGAGATCTTTGTACCCAGGTGAAAATTGCACATAAGATTCAAGACTGTAACAGAATCTAAAGAAGGCCATGGAACAACCCACATGCACTTGTGACCTAGGAATTGCTCTGATTCTTCTTTTCAATAGCAAATGAAACAACCCATAGGAATTTTGAAGTCCTCTGGGGTCTTGCATGAACTCTTCCTTGAAAGTCATGACCTCTCTCTGTCTCCATCCTTGTTATGTCTCTGCATTCTCTGACCAAAGTAACCTTGGAAATTATGGCACAAGCATGAGCAGGGAATTTTAATAAAAGGTATATCATTTCCATTGTTGTAACAACAAAGTTATTGATGATTTTAGAAAAATAGTACTGAATCTGAAATGTGAGTATCTGGGAGCTTTAAACTGTAAATATCAGGCATTACAAACTCAAAGAGATTTAAAGTTACAGAAAAAGTGTTCAAATAATTGCCTACTCAAAGTTCAGTCTCTATAGAAAACATGTTTCTGAAAACACAATTCTCCATTTAGAAGCTATAATTCACTTACATAATCCCTTTAAAAGAGAAAATTTTCCAGGTCTTACATGTTGAAGAGAAAATTATTCTTTAGTCATTGCTCAGTTCAGTCTTTTATTTACATTAATTCATTTCACTTTTACTGATAAATAAAAATATTTCTAAGATACAAAGTTACCTTTAGAATCACTTCCTCCAGGTTTTATGTAACGGCATGTTGTGTGGGAAGCTGAGTTTATGCTGTTTGTTTATATCACCTTAAACAATAATCTGTTATTTTTAAGAGGCAGTATTAAATATTGGGAAATATAAAGTTACATAAATTGTGAATGATATAAATTATACATATGCAATTTTACATTTTCCATCATAGTCATCAAATGTCATTAAAAAATTAGTGATATATTACAAGATAAAACAAAACTCTTATTATTACACCACTGTGCCTTAAGGTTAGGTATAGAGGAGGTTTATTTTTGTTGTTGTTTTAATCTCAGCATTATTAAATATTCTAAGAAAGAGACTTCTTTCTTTATAGGTCATTAACTCTCTCCTACTTGAGGTGATTTGAGAGTCCGCCTGTTGCCTGAAGTTACTGGTCAGACTGGACGAGTCCTCAGTGCTTAGCCCTGCCATTTGATTTATGATTCTGTGTTCTGATGTGCAAAAGCAGTTTGATATGTTGATGTGCAAATGACCTGGCTTGAATAAATCACACCAAAGCATTCCCCCTGTTTCAATATCTCTCTCTCTTATAGAAATGGATTCTCTTATGAGACAGAGAATGAGTGACAATTATTAGTGTTTGCAGAATATTTCACAACATGAAAAGAAATAAGAACAGTGATTTTAATACTATTGAAACTTTCTGTGGTTATATTGGTATATTATTTTATCTTTCCCTCTATGGCAAGGCTTTATTTCCTCAACAGTATTCATTAAAGGTTACCAAAGACTAATTTGGGTAGTAGGACTGAAGAAACATCTTTTCTTCTGCGACCAGAACTCAAAGGCAATTCGTACTCAGGGATGTAGGAAACAAATGTAATGGTTTGCCTTTGTGTGAGAAATCACCTCCTTCTTCAAAATCTGAAAATCCCTGCAGAGTTATGACTCACCTTGCACACTGGGAGGGCTGTGGAGAGGATGGCATCCCGCTGAGAAGGAGGGATAATTGTGAGGGCCAGGAAAGTTTTAGAAGACAGAGTGCTTGGGTGAAAAGAGAAACGATAAAAAGAAACACAATGTAAATACAATAAAAATATCTCTAGGTAAACTGGAGAGTAAAATAATAATGGTCTAATGGCTCCAGACTCAACAGACTAAAAATTCAGGCATGGTACCTTCTGATTCTGGCACCGTGGGACTAGCTCGCTGTGTGAGCCTGTGCAGGCAAATCAGCTCACGTCGAGGTTCCCTTGCTGCAGCTCAGTAAGTTCAGAAGGGGATAGCATACCTAACGGGCATAAGCACATTTCGCTTTCCTCTTTGTGGAGCCTCTCTCTTAATTGGGGAATCAGGAGAAGCACCATTACTTCCTCACAGCTTTCTCTGTTCATTGTTACCACCTCCCCCAACCCTGTTCACATTTGAAATCATAGGGACCTCTAGATAAAAATTATTTTGCTGAAGTCTATTCACCTGGATAAGCTGGAATAGGAAATTGCCATCTTCAATCGTTTTGACCTCCCACAAGACTGCTGGACAAGAAAATAGACTTTATCGCCAAGCCCTCCAACCCAAATCCAGGGTCTTTTTTTAAACCTTATTTCTTCTTGATTTAATGAACTACTTATTGTTGCTGAGAGACAGGCTTTCACCATTTGGCTGCTTTGGACGCTAAGACAACTTCTGGCAGGCATGGCGATTCCTTTTGTCCCTTCCCCCGTCCCATTCTAAAAATTTAGCTTCTAACTGGCGCCATAGCACAACCTGGAAACTCACGTGGACTTGAGACAGGGACACCCATATATCCTGGTTTCTTTACCCTCACATAGGCAGAAATAACTGGAAAGAAAAACCTAGAGTACAGGGGGGTTGGAATAGCAATGGTGACTATTCACTTGAGTTGCCTCTACAGCTTTGGGTCTCTGGGCTTTCCATCCCCTTCCTGCTCATTAAAAATTACTCTTGATTTCTCAGCTCTTTTCTCCTTGGGTCCGGTTAATTTTTCTTGTTTTAACTTTTAGGCATATTTATTTAAAATTGAAAATATTATATAAGCGTATACAAACTTTTTGGAATGGATGATTCCAGGCTGAAAACAGAACATAGATGTTTTTGCTACACTTAGATAATAAACCACTATCATCACCCAATGGTAAGTTTTCATCCTATTTCTGACCTGAATCCTTCACATATCCTCCAGGCCCTAGTTGTACCCATTTCCTTTTCCTTTCCTTTCTTCATACTTAACATACTTAAGTGTCTTCTGTGTGTTAGGCAATGGGTGGGTTAGTTGCTAAGGAAACAATGCTGAACAAGACAGCATCTGCCCATAATAAACTCCCAGTCTAGCTGGAGGAATGAGAAGTAAATAAGCATCACAAGATGAAGGCCGAGCTTGTGATGTTAGCGCCTGGAGGACCCTAATCTGTTCTGGTACATCAAAAGAATACTCCGGATTCTCCTAATAATTCTCCTAAGTAACTCTGACTGAACTCTGCTACCGTTCACCTTTTACTATCAGACTTTTCCACGGTGTCCTGGGTCTTTCTTCTGTTTTACAGTTCAATTTATTATCCCTACCATTCAGGCTTCTGCCCTCACCCTCCTATTGCTACTGATAGTTATCATTGAAGAACATCTTCTAAAGGTCAAATCCAGGGTCTTTTTCTTAACTTGACTTCTTGACTTAACGAAATGCTCATCATTACTGACCCCGCTCCCTAAGCTTACTGACTGAACCCTTGAACAGCGGCCTAGTGTTTTTCACTTGTCTCTGTCCCCATTCATCATCTCCAGCTGCAGCTCCTCTCGCGACGCCACCTTTCATTTTCAGCTGTGCATTTCCTCCTAGATATCCTGCCAGATCTCAAATTCATGGATATAAATATTAACTCATCATATTCAAACTTCAAAAAGCATATCTTTGACATAATACAGTTTCTCATCAGAAAAAATCCTTTATGGTTTCTTGTTGCCTACTAAATTATATGCAAGGTCTCTCGTATGACATTCAGTGCCCTACATGATATATCCTCAAGCTATACTTACAGACTTTTCATTTTCATTACTTTTCAACACTCACCTTATCCTGGAGACCAAGTTAAGAGATTGCTGCATTTTAAATATTCTCATATTTTTCTTCTTCCATTTGTTTGCTCATTCTTGCTTCTTGGGCTGGAATTCTATCTACTCCCATATCCTTCTGTCAAAATGCTACTACTTTTTCAAGGCTCTCACAATGGTCACTTGCTCTGTGATGTTTCCCTATGCCCCTCCCCCCGCCCCGTGAGATACATCTTTCCTTTTTAGAATGCTGCAGCATATTATTTTTTCCTACCAGCATGTTCTATCATTTTTATGTATGTGCAATGTGCTTTTCTAATATGCTACATAATGTCTTTGAGGGCAGTAAATAGCATATTGCTTTGCACACATATGAGTTGCATTTACCTCCTCAAATCACCTTCTTTTCTTGACTCGCCCGTTTCTAATGGTATTCACCCATTATATTTGTCCCGGTGCATTAAATATTGATATAAAGGTACAATAAATTTGAAGATTATGTAAATTTGTGATTGATAACAACATGTTGAATAACAACATAAGGAGCCAAAAAAGCAGACTGGGTTAAAAAAAAAAAGCAGCATTAACTATAACATTGATCTAAAAGAAATGATTGACCAAGAAATGGATGGAGGGAAAGTGGTTGGACAGCAACCTAAGTAAAAGGAGTCCTTGAGGATTTGACTTTGTGTTAAAATCTAAATGAATCAACAGTCAATAATGTTGTTTGGCTCTACCATTTATTAGCAGCCAAGTGTGGGGAAGTAACTTAATTGCTTCGAGTATTTCCTCTTTCATCTACTAAACATTATTGAGCACTGGGACTCTGTACCAGACATTTCTAGGAGCTGAAATTACAACTGTGAAAGAGTATCTGGTCTTTGTCCTTAGGGACTAAAACATTAGTGAAATAATATTTGTTCCACATTATAGAAAGTAGTAATATTCAGTGCAGAAAAATACATCAGAGAAGGAAAAGAGTATAAAGAGGAGAGAACCAGACAAATATTATGAGAGACTTAAAAATATATACAAATCTTGGTAAAAAATTTTAATAGGTTACCTGGATATGTTTTTGATAAGTTTTCCACTCTTGATGTTTCATTTTCACGGTGGTGCATCAGTATGTGTATTAGTTCATTATGCCTGGTTCTAGGAGTGCATTTTATTCTGAGTATACGTGTAATTCTTCACAGTTGAAAATTTCTTAGCTTTGCTTCTTCAAATATTTCTGCATTTGTTTCTTCTAGAACTTCTCTTATGTGTATGTGAGATGTCCTCAGCCTATCTTCTGCATTTCTTGACTTTTCTTTCTTTTAAAAAAACGCCTTTGTCCCTTTGTGCAGCATCCTGGGTAATTTCCTCAGTATTTGTGTCTAAAACATAAAGTCTCTTTTCAATGGTGTCCAGTCTAGATGATCTAATCTAGTGGATTAAAAAATTTGACAACATTATTTTTAATTTATAAGGTTTATAATTTATATTTTTATAAATCTGACCATTATAGTTCATTTTGCTTTTTTTGTTTCATAATTCCTTCTTTATTTTTCATGCAAGTGTTCCTTTTATACATCTCTTTGGGCAACCAAAACACTTACTTGAAAGTCTTTGCTAAAGCATATCTTAAATATATATAATTAGAAAAAAAGTTTTTGCCATACAATCTCATAAAATTAATTTTATTTGAGTGAATATATCACTTGATTTTTTACTTTTTTTTGGCATTAAATATCTTTATGGGATTCTGTTTGGTAATATCAGTTTTTGTGGGATATTTTTGCATTTATTATTTTCTGTCCCCCTACTTCTGGGTCACCCCCCACAGCCTACTATTTTTGCAGTGGTTTCCTAGATCCAAGTTTCATAATGGTACCAAGGGTTGCTGTCCAGAAGCAATAGTGCACATCCAGCTACCAGTCCTGCAGTGGCTGCTTTACTTCGATGAGGCTGTGTTGTCCTCCAGCTCCCTCTCTCCAGGGGTGTCCAAACCATGGCCAGTTGCTCCACAGGTGGCCCAGGATGACCATGAATGCGGTGCAACACAAAATTGTAAATTTTCTTAAAAACTTTTTTTTTTTGCTCATCGGTTTTTGCCAGTGTTTGTGTATTTAATGTGTGGCCCAAGACAACTCTTCTTCTTCCAGTGTGGCTCAGAGATGCCAAAAGGTTGGACACCCCTGCCCAAGCATTGAATAAAGCTAGAGCTGCTTCAAGAACAAGTTACGGGAGTTACAACACACTAGCTTCTGAGTTCAAGCAATGGCTCTGACTTTGCTGCAGCATCTCACTAGGGGACATTTTGTCCCTATCCCCCTGCAGGAGCAGCACCCCGAGTTACCAGTGGCTGCTCCTGGGTTAAGAGTGAAGCAGGCCTGTGACTGTCGCCGCACATGTTATTTTCAGTTTTTATTCTTTTGTAACCAGAGAGGTGTTAAATATTTTTATAAACTTTCCTCTGTCTTTAGCTTGAGTAATTTCTTTCACATACATTCACCATTCATGATCACTTTCTGAATGCTTAAATTAGATAATTTAAAACCAGGAGTAAACCAAGGCAGCAGAGATCCATTTGTAGTGTCAGTCACCTGGAGAGAAGTCAGAGACACTCTATAGCTTGAAATTCCTACGTACCTGTCACTGTCAACCTCTAACCAGCAAGGTTGACTGGTCCTTATTTGTTCCAAATATCTTTCTTTGGCTTTCTCTTTGGAGCCCTCTCTGAGTTTTCATTGAATAATCTTTAAAACTCAATATAATTCATATAAAAATTATGGGAGAGGGGAGGGGAGCAAGAGCAAGAGGATGATTTATCTCAACTTCATGATTCTTAGAGATGACTCCACACCCTCAGTCTTACTAGGGAGGCTACTATATACAGTTCAGTCCACATCATATTGGTCATTCCTTAAGTATTCTTTAAAAATCTGGCTGTTATCAATAATGTAAAGTTTCTCCTGTTTTCCTACAAAAAGGGAGAAAAATCTTCACTCATCTCTGTTTATTCAAAACTGAATAAACGTTGCATTTTAGTTGCAAAAAGATATTGTTCTTTCATTGTAGGATTATTAAAACACAGTGCATGCATTTTAATGTCTAAACACTTAGTAAACATTTCATGAAAGAAGTCAGGTAGTTGGAAAAGTTATATCTCTGCCATACCCTACGGAACAAACTATAGTCAATAACACTACATAGTATTCTATATTCAATTTAATACTAGGCCTGATGACTACTGGTTTTTGGTGTCAAATTCTGTGCATTTATTTATGGCATGTCATCTATCATTTTATTCTTTCCATGTCTATTATCATAGCACTAGTTTGGTCCTTTATAACTTCTTTTCTGTACAAATTCAATTACTTTCAACTGGTCTCCCTAACGAGTGTAGTGGCACTTGATGTTTATGAAGTCCTGGACTGGTCCAAGAATCTGATGAGAGCTATGGAACTTCTTTCGTGAAAATGCACTTAAGTGTATACAGTCCACATGATACACAAACTTCATTTGTGTCTTTGAAGCTGCCATGCGGATTCCTAGAAGTGCTTCATTTGAATTTATCATATCTATCTTATTCATTCATTTATTTATCCATTAAATGTGTTTGCATCTGCAATAAATTTGGTGTATTTCTACTAAGCTCTGGAAATACAAAGATACATAGAAAATGAGTTTTCCTCTTAGGACCTTGTAGCTCAGACTCGAGGGAAGAAATATGTCGACCATATGAAATGAAGTGTTATAGGCATTTGTGGGCTGCAGAGGAGGTCCAAAGTTCCGATTATGATATGGGAATATTAAGTGAAAGCTTCAAGAAACTTCAATGAACTCCCCTTAACGAATGCCTTTATTATTCCACTCCTACATTAAAAAAAAATAAACACAATGCTGCCCCATTAATGTAGAAAAATGAACAAATTTCTCAACTCAAAATTTAAGAAACTTGTTAACAGACTCCACTCTATTTTTGCTGTCAATTATCAGCAAAGTCACATGGAGTAAGTTAAAGAAAAATCTCTGGGTTTCAGTTTTCCCATCTATAATAATAACAGTAATAGGAACAACAAATAACAAATAAGAGCTAGTTTATGGAATTTTGGAAAGTAGTGATAATATCAATAGCAACTACACAGTAGGCATTGTACTGAAGTCTTACATTTATTACTGCTAATGTATCAGAATGGCTAGGGGTGAGGACTTTGGGGTCAGGAACACCTCTGGCTTTGCAAATTTTTGTCTGTATGATTTGAGGCAAATAGTTTGACTCATGAGTCAATTTTCTCATCTGCATGAAAGGAATAATACGCAACCTGAGAAGAGCGGTAAGGATTAAATGCGACAATGCAAACAATCCTGAGCGTGAGCCTCGTACAATATTAGATATTACTATTGAAAAAAATAAGACTTTGTAGTAGATATAATTGTCACCATTTGCATGTAAGGAAACGGCGCCTCAGATAATTAAATAACTTTCTGAGGTTATACAGCACTGAGAAATACAGTCAGGATTCAAGTTTCTCTGACTTGACAGGCCATGGTTAATTTGAGGCTGGGGAGAAGGTGGTATAGTGGTAGTGGGGGGAGAAGAGAGAGATGAGAAGGAAAGAATAACCCTGGCACACCCCGTCACCCTTTCTTCTCTTTTTAATAGTTATGTTCCAATTTGACCTTTTTTTTTCAGTTTTTCTAAATTTTTAAGAGAAAACAGAAATTTGAATGTTTAGGTGCAATCTCCAGATGTTTAAACATTAGCAGCTAAGTCATTTTGTCCCTCTAGTTTACTTCAAAGGCTTGCAGATGCTGCCTACATCATCACCCCATTTAAATTAAGAGTCACGGGTTTCTAAGCCATGCTTCTGGATCTGCTGGTCTCAGTTCAATTTTTTTTAATTTAATTTTTATTGTTGACACTATTATGAGATGTCCCCATCTCCTGTCCCCTTTGCCCACCTCTGCCCGGTCCCTGCCTACCCTCTTCCCCTGGCCATCACCACACTGTTGTCTGTGTCTACGGGTTATACATATATGTTTTTTTGGGTAATTCCTCCACCTTCTTTCATCCAGTCCCCCTTCCCCCTCCCTTCTGACAGCTGCCAGTCTGTTTCATGTATCTGTGCCTCTGTTTCTATTCTGTTTGTCATTTTATTTTTTTCATTAGGTTCCACATATAAGTGATATCATCCAGCTCTGAGTCTTTGTCTCAAAACGACTTCACCTCTGTGCCTTTGTCCATGCATATCCTGTCTCTGTCTTCTAGTTCAATTCCTACTCCCTCTGAAAGGCCCTGGGAAAGACTCATTGCCTTTTTCGAGGTTGTCTAGTATAGACCACATCTCTGGGGAGTCATACTTTACAGCCTGGAGACTCCCTAACACTTACTTTCTGTACCACTTACTTGGTGCTAATACTACCCAGCTCTTTATTGTTACCTTTTAGACCTGTATATTTTTGTCACTGCATAGAGGCCATACCTCCTTGTAAGCAGAAGCCATGGTTTGAACTTACTGTACCTGTAGTGCTCGCTGTCTGGCATATATAACAGTCACTGCTTAACTCATTATTGATTGTTTCATTTCAGAAGATAATTTTAAAGGATGTCTCGCTTTGATGTGACAGAACTCTGAAATCATCTCACTTACAAGGGAAATATGGTTCTATTTGTACTGCTTCTTTAGAAATATATCTAATGTGTAGAGTAGTGAAAACTTTTTTATTCTTGTAGCTGGAAGATGGATGACAAGATAATAGTGTCATGTGCTTGTAGAAAATGATGGCATCGAGGGAAACATGATAAAATGCTGGAGAGTTTATCATTTTGATCTCTTCCTTTTTTTTTCTTTCTTTTTTGCCATCCTTGGAAAAATAAGTTGCTATGGCATTCTAAGAATCCATCCTTACATCCCTGTTCATGTAACAGTAACATTCTTAACAGTGTGTTATATACTTGCCATACGTAACACATAGGTGTCAGACAGTGGGTAAAATTCTCTTTTGAGAGTTTTTTATTCCCCATGCATGTACTTCTTATTGAGTTGTAGCACTGCGTTTTGTGATTTGGAGGGAATGATACTTAAAGATAAGAAATCAAGACAGTGTTGAAGCTTTTTTCTCAGTGGACCTTTTGTTTTTAATCTTTGGGATGTTTGCAGTATTGCTCTTACTGTTTATGGTTAGCTTTGACTTGTATTATTTCTGTTTTTTTAACGTTTTCTTTTCTCTTACTCTCATCATTTTCTGTAAATAAAGAAGGCTAGGCAAAAGGAGACTTCAAACAGATGGGCACTGGCGCCTTGGGCCTGATCTTAACAATCAGACTGCGTCTTGCACTGTAGGAAATGCTGTTATTGAGGTAACTAAGCATGAGGCATATGGTCATGCCATGTTGATTTTGGGAATCAAAAAATAACATTTTCACTTGTGTCTGACAGAAAACCAGTTTACTTAATAGTTTTCCCCTTAACCTTAAGTAAGAGAAAATGGGAGTAGAAATTTTAAATTTATGTGGTTATTAGGGCATGATTAGACATTGTCTCATAGGGTAGTTTTGCATTGTGCTTGTAAAATAATGCATTTTTTTTGTTTCCTTTGTTTTCTCAATGACCAGTTCTCAGTCTTTATCTTACTTGACCTCTCGGAGCTTGTGACACAGTTACACACACCCTGTTTCCTGATACTGTAGCTTCTGACACTTCATACTTCTGTGGTTTTCAATCTATTATACAAGACAGTTCTTCTCAGTCTCATTAACTAGTCCTGCCTTTTCTCCCTGTGCTCTGATCATTGGGAAATCGTGGCACACTCATTCCCTTGGTGATTTCATTGGGTCTCATAGCTTGTGTATAAAGTATATGCCAATGAATCCCCAATTATCTCCATTTCAGAGCCTGAACTACAGACAACACACAATGTAATTTATTATTTATCGTGTTTGTTATTGATTATCTCTAGCTGTTGAATTATGAGCCTCACATGTGCAGAGGCTTTAGTCCATTGTTTTTTCATTAGTGTATAACAAGAGGCTAGAATCTTCTGGCACATAGTAGGTACTAATACATATTAGGGTAATGAACAAATGGGTGAAGAGGTAGTGGAACAACAGTGACCCGATAGCTTCTTCGTTGTTTGGTGTTGTGGGTTGTTCAGTATTGAGGAGATCATTTCTCCATAGTCCAGTTACTATTCATTCTTTTATTTTTATTTATTTACTTATTTTACTAATTGTGTTTTATTTTAACTTGTTTAAAAAAAACTATAACTAGCCCATAAGACCCATGGGTGCATCTATATTGCTTAGATGGAGACTAAAGCACTTATACTTTAAAAATAAATCAGTGTAAAGAAAACTATTGCCCTGACCGGTGTGGCTCAGTTCGTTGGGCATCATCCCGCAAAGCAAAGGTCGCCAGTTCAGTTCCAGTCTAGGGCACATGCCTGGGTTCCGTTTGGGTCCTGGGTTGGGGCAAGTACAAGAGGCAACCGCTGGATGTTTCTCTCACATCTGCGTTTCTCTCCCTCTCCTTCTCCCTCCCTTCCCCTCTCTCTAAAAATAAATAAATAAAACCTTTTTAGAAATAAAGAAAACTATTAAGAAAGTAATCGTACAGTTGGTAAGAATGCATGGCAAAAAGTGGTGATGGCCCAGTAATGACTTAAGTTTGTGTAACAATATGCTGCTGGGGTGAAGAAGCTTGGCCATACCCTACACCACTCTTAACAAAGTGAGTTATCTCGGCGTGGGGCTGAAGTCATCACCTCTGCCTTCCCCAACAGACAGCCAACTTGCCACGGAATTACAGGGCTAGACAGGAAACATAACTGGCCCTTGACTGCGCCAATGAGGTTGCAGCGCAAGGGGGACAACCCTCAGGGTTTGAAGAACCTCAGCGAGGAAGAGGCTGGGACACAGCAGAATGAGGAGATTGACCTGCGACTACTAGAGGGGTGACCACCTACCATCCCTCAGTCCTGGGCGTGGGAACAGCTTTCACCATGAGCCCATGCCTGAGCTGCTTTGACTCTGTGTCTTGGTAGTGTGGCCTAATGTAGTAGGTATCCTGTAGGGTCCAGTGGCTCAGCCTCCCCTATCACCCAAGCTGGGGACTCGAGGTGCGCCCTTCATGTGGGCTGAGTACACCCTCCTCCTGTAGTTGAAACTTGGTTGCTGTTGGCAGATCAATGGGAGGGATATACTCAGGCCAATCCACTGCAAGGATTGGTTATGACCACTGACCACCAACCTTTGTCCTCTGTGGGAGATCAGTGGTCTAGGGGCAGGGTGGTGGTGCTCCAACATGGTCTGTAGCTGTCCACTGGCAGTGGTGGCCCTGGGGTTTCTGGGGTGGTGCAGGCCAGGGTCAACCCCCACCTATGTTTTGCCTCAGGTCACCTTGCCTGAGCATAAAGCAACCTGAGATGGCAGCTACTTGTGCTGGGTGTGGAGATCCCATGTAAAGCCAAGCTGTGAATCTAGGCTGGCTACTGCTAGTGCTGGGCCTGGGGCTCACAAAGGCCGGCTGTTGGTTGTTTGAGAGGATTTAGGAAGTTGTGAGGCATAAGCCAAGACCAGCTGTTCATATGGAAAATGGGTGGGCCTGTAACTTGGGTAGGGAGGAGTCTCTGGGGATCTCCAAGGCAGGTGAAACAGTATTAGCCATGTTGATGGAGTCTCAGATATGGCAGCAGTTTGCTAACCCCACTGGGGGAGGGTTTAGAAAAGGGACAATGTCCTCTCCTCACCTTGATGCTAGACACTTCGGTTTCTCCCTGAAAAACCATTGGTGCCTTTCAAGCTGCTACCTCAGTGCTGGATCTCAGCTGGAATGAGCCTGAGTAGGTGAATCTGTATGTGAGCTCTTTAAGAGGAATTGCTTGGGTCTCTAGAAGTTTCTTCCACCAACTTAATCCCCACTAGTTTTTGCAGCCAGGAGCTGTGGGGACTTAACCTCCGGGCTGCGGGACCTGGTGGGGCCTGGGCCTCATTGCTCCTGAGATATCCCTCTCAAATTTTTATCCATCACACGTGGCTGAGGGACCAGCCTGTTCCATGTCTGCACCCCTCCTACCAGTGTGGATGGATGTGGTTTCTTTAATTCCGTAGTTGTCTGACTTCCGTTCAACTCGATTTCTAATAGTTCTGAGTGATGGTTGTTTTCTATTTTAATTGTAATTTTGAAGTGGTTGTAAAAAGAGGCGAACCATGTCTGCCTACGCTGCCATCTTTACCAGAAGTCCAACTGTTTATTCTTTTAAGTAGAAAGGCTACTGGGCTAGTTAAAATTTGGGGGTACAGAAAGAGTACTTTCGGCATGTAAGTTCCTATTCCTCTCTCTCTGGGAAGAGAAGCTCTCATAGTCATGTGTTGCTGAAAGATGAGGATGTGTTCTGAGAAATATGTCATTATGAGATTTGTTTTTTGTGTGAACATCATAGAGTACACTTACACGAACCTTCATGGTACAGCCTACTACACACCTAGGCCATATTGTATAGCCTGTTTTTCCTACACTACACACTTGTACATTATGTTACTATACTGAATACTGTAAGCAATTGTATCATAGAAAAGGTACTATAAAAACACAATAAAAGGTAAAAAATGCTATACCTGTGTAGGGCAGTTACCACACATGGAGCTTACAGCCCCTGAATTTGCTCTGGGTGAGTCAGCGAGTGAGTGGTGACTAATGTGAAGGTCTAGAACATTACCATACACTATTTTATAAACACTGTAAACTTAAACTATTCTAAATTGATGAACATTTTCTTTTCTTTAGTAATAAATTAATCTTACCTTCCTGTAACATTTTTACTTTATAAACTTTTTAATTTTTAAAAAACCTTTGCCCCTTTTGTTGTAACATTTAGCTTACAATACAAATACATCATACAGCTGTACAAAATTATCTTCTTCCTTTATATTCTTACTCTATAAGAATTTTTCTATTTTTAATTGATTTTTTAAATATTTAAAACTTTTTTTTGTTGTTATTAAAAACTATGGCACAAACACACACATTAGCCCAGGGTTATACAGGATCAGATTTTCAACATCGCTGTCCTCCATCCCCATATCGTCCTGCTGGAAGGTCTTCAGGTACAATAACACGCATGGAGCTGTCATCTTCAATGACAGTGCCTTCTGCTGGAATCCCTCCTGAAGCACCTGCCTGAGGCTCTTCTTCAGGAGGTGTCACTATTTTCAGAAATATGTCCATGGTGGTTTGCTTTTTTTTTTTTTTAATGTGTCTTGCTGAGGTCTGCAAAAGCCTCTGCTGAACCCTTCAAGTGAATTTTTTGGGGGGTCACCTTCGTTTTCTTTTCCTGCAGTTTCCTTTTCTCTTGCCTTGTCTTCAGCTATGCATTCCTGTTCCAGTTCCAATAGTTCTTCGTTAGTTGATTCTAGGAGCTTCTCAAGGCCATCGCAATCCACAGGCTAAAGTTGTTTGCCATCTCAGCCACGGCCTTGTTGACTTTTGCAGCCTTTGCACTACAATGTTTTAACAGCTGTGATGTCACCAGGGGGCATTTCTTTTTAGCCCCATTTTTATCTTAGGGGACTACCATCGTATATGTGGTCCACTGACGGAAGCATCGCTGTGCAGTACATGACTACATTTCAATCTTGTTTTTCTTTAACCTCCTAGCCATGAAAAAGGAGCTCATTGGGGGAAATAATAATCTCTTACTTTGCTTGTAAATTTAAAGTGGTGGTCAAAATTAGAAATTGATATGATGATATAATTTCCTTTCCAAACATGCCTGGGGGACAAAAAGTGTGTAAGTAATAATTAAGTATTAACATAATTACCAATGCAGTAATATGCACTCCTGTGTGATTTGTGCATTTGGAAAAGGTGCTCTGACTCATTTACATAGCACCTGTCTTATTTCTGGACCTCTGACTTTACTGCAATAGAATATGGCTGATTGCCAAGTCAAGCCGGTAACAGCCTGGTATAGCAGTAACTTTCAGTAGTTATAGCAGTGGTATTTTTAGTAATCATAGTACTAAGTAATATCAAGAATAAAGGAAGCATATGATGCTGTCTTGATGTCTAAATTTCATTACATTAAATAAAAGTAGGCTCTTCTTGCCATTTCTTCCTTAAAGCATTGAATGTCTATTTCATATGCTAGCAAAGAGTAAACGAGTAAACATTTGTTAACTTATTGTTTAAAAAAGCCTTTTCTATTTCTTTAGTGGAACTTCATTCAAATTGCACTTAGGAAGTGGCAGATGATGGTCCCCCAAGACGCTGCCCAGCATTCTTCCATTCCTCTATATGCATTCTCCTCTCTCTTGGAACTAGACTGCCCTTTTCAGTTGCTTTCACCAACAGAACACTGTGGACAAAAAAGTGATGCTGAATCAGTCCTGGGCCTGGTTTTAAGGGCAGTGGTAGCTTTCGTTTTTACTCCCTTGGAACCCAGCTGCCACGAGGTAGGGAAATCTGGGCCACCCTGTTGGTGTTAAGAACCTCGTGGAAAGACCCTAGAAAATGAGTCACCATGTGGAGATACAGGCCATGTAGACAGAAACTAAGTTGCCAGCTGATAATTGGTGTCAAGTGAGGTCTCCTTGGCTCGTCCAGCCCAGCTCAGCTACCAAATAAATGCAGCTGCATGAGTGACCCCAGCCAACTGAAGTATCACCCATTCTACCTTCAGAATTGTGAGAAATAATAAATTGCTTTTGTTTTGAACCACTAAGTTTTGAGGTGCTTTGCTATATTACAATAAGTAATTGAGACAATGGACTTTTGGAGATCAGAAGACTGCATTTTAGCCTTTAATTTTATTCTTTGCTTGAAGTTATTTGGTGGGTGTCTACCCACCAAACATAATTAAGAAAGTGGCTTATTCCAATTGGTAAATGTTCATACAGAGATATTAGGAGAGTAGCAAGTGACTGCTGATGAATCAAAAAATGGCAGGCCTTCTCAGGATGTCATGGAGTTGGGGTTGCAGGTTTCCTACCTCTTCTGTCACAGCCCTGCATGGCCCTGTGCCCACAGGACGGCCTGCGAAGGGAGATGCGCATGGTTGAAGGGAGGAAATGGGACAGGAATGTAATTCTTTTCCTAGGGCAGATATTGATCTAACTGACTGCTGTACAACACATTAAAATGACAATGAGTCTTGGTAGATTGAAATCTAGAGATACCAGCACCTTATTTACTTTGTGTCAGTGATAGATGTGGAGAGGGCAGGTGTTCACTTGGTAAGTCTGGATATAAATTATAAAGTCTTTTTTTTTTCTAAAAAAGAAATAGTGATATATTTGAAATCACTGGATGTATATTTCTGCACTGATTTCAAGAATTCTTACCTTTTTATAGACTCATTTCAACTCTATATTTGAAACCAGATGGTTTATTCTTGAACTGCAAGACTGAATATATTAACCTTTAATGTAAATGGTGTTACTCATTGAGCAGTTGGTTACTCCTACATTTTTCTACTTGACCTTGGTGATAAAGAATCCCTTTTTGACTTTTATCTTTTTAATGCTTACTAGAAAATTTTATTTGAGAGTTACTGAACCATCTGATTTGGATGCTTTAAAATGCAGAAGTCAGAAATAAATTGGCACTGTTAAGGTGCTCTGGATGAATGGTTGCCACTACTCTATAATCTCGAGTTGCAAAGAAGCGGTTTGAGTTATTTTCTATGTGGGTTGACAAGTGTGCTTTTTTGTGGGCTAGAGTTGGTAAAACAAAGACTTATTCAAGCCATGAAATGCATTTAAGAGTAAACAGCAATAAATGACAAGAGGCCTATTTTGTCAGATATGTTTTTGACTGATTATGAAAGAAAAAAGGCTTGTTTGAAATTTTGGAATGATGGCTCTTCCATAATGGGGATAGTTTGGTTTGGCTGCAAAAGAGAACAGATGGAAAGCTTTATCTTGTATCAGAATGTTATCAGTTAGTTTCTTTTTTAAATATATGCATTTTTAATAGTTTTTCAAGTTTATTATTTTTCTGGTTTTATAGAACCTTTTAAAACTTTTACATAACTGCTATTTTGTGGTTCTGGCCTGTTCTTAAAACTCTTGAACTCACCTGGACCTATACAACATTAGAAATCATATGAATTGGTTTTTGAGTTGTGTTCCTGTGTTGAGCCCTATGTGACAATGAACTTGATGGAGTTCAGTGAAGTTTAATAAAGCTGTGGTCAAATTCTTCTAAATGTGAAAAGTTTCATTGTTACTCCCTAAATATTCTCAAAGAAAGAAAAGTGAGACAAAATTATGCATTACTACTACGTTATTATTATGGAAGAAAATAAATACAATGTGGAGCAAAAGTAGGTTTACAGTTGTGAGCATACGAAATACAGTTTATTCTTGTATTATTATTTGTTAATTACTGTATTGCTTTCATATGAACAATTGTAAACCTACTTTTATCCTACCCTGTATATTGGGATTAAAGTACTTTACAGGGAGTGGGATATGATGTCTTGAGGTTGACCGTAAATGTAAAAGTAGAAGGTGAATGTGGAAATAGGTGAAGGGAAAGTCATCTTTGTAATCTGATTTTTTTAATGTTAAAATGAACAATTCTAGCCATACAAATCCAGTAGGTTCTTTCTTTCTCATTACTACATTCAAAACCTGTTTACAGGAAGAACTCAAGGACATTTACTTCAAATAAAACTTTCCTTTCAGTGTGCATTAAAAAAATTATATTCTTCCTAAAATGGTGTTGCAATTTTAACCTCAGCAATTTTGTATAGTTTTCACATTAAAAGACCAGAGTTGAAGAAATTTTCTGACAACTTAATTGATTTGTATCTAGTGTTCTTTGGCTTGTGTTTGGGCTAAAAATAACTGTTTTAGGTGATCTCATTTTAACCATTTCAGGTTTCAAGTGCATTGCATATATGGGTCTTCATCTTCATTTAGGTTTCACAGAGTTCTTGCCAGTGATTAGAGAATTTGATTCTGATATTATGTGTTATTATTTCATTGCCTGTCAGAAAGCAGATTTAGTAGTTTAAGGGAAAAACCATCAATAAAAGTTGCTTGCTTTCGTGATTTGATTTCATCTATCAGCAAGAAATATTGATGTTTGTGGACCAAAACTGCTTAGATTTTTCTTCCTGAGCAAATGAATATGAGGTGGCATTCATTACTCTAATGGATAAATGGCCTCATGCCTATTTGTATTATTCATCTGTTTGTTCACTCAGTGTGTGTGAACTTTCTTTCTTTCAGAGTGGAATCTGAGATTGTAGTAAACTTGCCATTGCACTATCTGATGGATGTAAAAATTATTGTCATTTTGTTTTAAAAATAATATAAGTTATTTGGAATATTAAGGCAGTTTTAATAAAAACTGATTTAAGGTATATAATAAAACAAATAATTTTCCTTTCTGTTTATGATTTAATTGGAACATTTCAAGATGCACTCTAATCATTAAATTTCCTTCATCCTTAAAAGCTAGCAATAATAAATTCTTTAACCAGGATTTTAAAATCTACTAGAATTTCAAGCATTTAGGTTAGGTATAAATTTTGGGTGGCCTTGGAATCTTTCAAACTGCCATTTAGTCAGGTTATGAATAAGCATAAGATACCTATGTGGTTTAGGATATATTGATGCATTGTAACAGGATGCAAAATTAAGGTATAAAATCAATAGATTATGTATTTTAGTTAGAAGATTTGAAGAAAGAGAAGAGCCTCTGTATAATGGTGGCATAAAAGATAAAACAGAAATAATACTAAGAAATATGAAAGAACTACATGAGAAAAGTTTTGAACATTTGAACAAATGAAATGACAGTCTTTGTTTTTGGATAAGGCAACTCCACATTAGAGAGTTGTCAATTCTCTTGTTAGAAATTCAACATGATCCCCAAAACTATGGCTAGTTTCGTTTGGGGTTGGTTTTTGTGTTTTTTTTTGAGTTCTTGGTAATACTTGGTACAACTTGGTAATAAAGTTGATGTAGAAAAATCATGAAGAAGGAACTAGGAAAGTCCTCAGAAAGAATAACAATGAGGGAGGCACTGAAACACACTATAAAGCCTCTATAATTAGACCAGTGTAGTACTAGTGCTTGCTAAGCACAGTCCAATGGAATAGAAAGAGAATTACAGGAATAGACCCGATTGCATGTTGAAATTTAGTATCTAATAAAGATGGTATTTAAATTCTCTGTGGAAAAGATGGACTTTTAAAATAAATGGTGTCGAGAAAACTGGTCATTTCAAAAAAAAATAAAATTGAGTGTGTCTTTTCCATAAAACACTAGAATAAACTGCAAATGGATCAGAGATTTAAATGTGAAAAGAACACAAACGAGGAAGCATTCAAGCATCTGAAGATAACATCAGTGAAATCCTTTATAACTTTGGTATGGGAAAACCTTTCTATTTGTGACTTAAAATTTAAAAGTAATAAAATAGAAGATTGATACATTCAATAACATAAAACTTTGCATGGGGGGAAAGGTCATCAGCAAAGTCAAAACAAAAATGACCAAATGGGAGAAAATATTTACAACTTATACAGTATACAAAGGGCCATTTAAAAAGAAAATATTTGAAGGGGATCATAAAAAGTGAGGAGAAAAAAAGACCAAAATCTGATAGAAAAACAATATGCAAAAGGCATAAAACAGTTTAAAAATAAAGCTATCTAATGGCAGTTAAAAGTGTGAAAAGATTAAGACTGGCAAAAACATAAAAGTTTCACAATATGCTTCATTGGTGAAGTTACAGGGAAACAGGTATTATCATATATTGTTGGTGTGAGGGCAAAATGTTACGACACCTGCAGAGAGAAATTTTGTAATATCAAATAAAATCAAACATGCATTTACCTGTGACTACTTTTAGAGGCTCGCTTTGAAGATACAACTACACAAATGTGAAATAAGAAATGTGGAGTGTTGTTTACTGTTGTCACTCATTGGAACAGTAATATATGTGAAAAAATCTAAATGCCCAACTATGAAAACAATTAGTTGAATATAGTACAACACCCAGTGGAATAATATGCGGTCATGAAAAAGTCTCTAGAAAAGTGAGAGCAAGTAATAGCTGCAATTTGTTCTTATGTTTAAGAAAAGGTGTAAAAGAGTATATATAGTTGTGGCAGGCAGCTTCTGATACAGTTTCTAACAATCTCCACTTCCTGGTAGTCATGCCCTCCACTTCAGGGTAGCCGAACTGCATGACTTGCTTCTCACTGATAGATCACAGAAAAAGTGGTAAGATGTCATTTCCATGACTAGGTTACAAAAGACTGTGACTCCTGTCTTCCTGGTATCCTCTTCTCTCTGGATCCTCTCACGTGCTTGTTCTCATGGAGAGGGTTACCTGGGCAGCTGCCTGCAAACAACCTGCAAGGAAGTGAGGCACTCAGTTTAGTGATTAGTTGAAAAATTGAATCACGTCAGCAGACACTGAGTGAGCTAGTGGTTCTTGCATCGGTTGAACGTTAAGATGACTGCAGCCTGTGTTGCTACCTTAGTTGCAGCCCCAGTGAGAGTCTCTGAACTGACTCTGTGAGGGCAGTCCTGAGAGAGATCCTGAAGCCAAGGACCCACTAGCTACGCTGTGCTTGAATTCCCAACACACGGAGACTGTGAGATAATAAATTTGTATTGTGCTAGGTTTTACAGTAACAGGTTATGCAGCAATAGATAACTAACAGAACAACAATGAGCCTATCCTGGAGGAGTTAAAATGTTTTGTGTAATAAAGAAGGGAAAGTAAAAATACATATTTATTTTTACGAAAAAGACACAAAAGAAAGATAAAATGAGCAGCAGAGAGTAAAGTGAAGGTCTGAGTATTTGAAAAATTATTGTGAAGTGAATTCAAACCTCAGGGCCTGACTGTCCTTGAGAAACTTTTGTATTTAAATATACAAATGTGTTTTTTAGCACAGTCATAGTCTTGTCATACATTTGCATAGATATTTACTGGAAATTATCAATTCTAATTCATGATAAAATTTGAAATATATACATGTTTCTGGTGAGGTTTTGATCCTCAACTTTGTGAAGAATTTGTTGCAGGAGATTCTCTAAACCATGCAGCTGACTTTTTTTGCCTTATAATGACTTGACTATGGTCACTAAAAATGCTTGAGTTAAAGGGAGTTCCTATTTATATTTAGTTTTTACTATAACACACTTACTGCAGAAATTTAACAAGTCTTTGAGATAATTTGGGTGTTTTTAAAGACCTGTGAAACTACCTCAAAATGAAAGTGATTCTTTTCCTTTACTGATGCTCCCAGGGAATAAGCATACAAGTTACAAATACTAGGCAGCTTGTAAATTTCAATATTCCTTTCACAAGCTCTAGCAACTTGTTGCATCATTCTAGTTGTTTGAAAATGAGTTGCTTAAGACATGGAGCCTGAAAGATAATGAATCAATGAGGTTACTCTAGAGGAGTTGGAGAAGTCCCCTCCTTTTAATCTCTAAGGGAATTTAAGTAATAGTATCTTACATGAAGGAGAATAGCTTAGTGTAAAGAATAATCTTTGAAAATTCTTACTATCCTTCAAAATATCAGTGGTTCTATATTTTTAAAGCAGAGCCATTGCAAGACCAGGTGAATTAATTACTGAATGGGGAAAAGTAATTTTCTCTGGTTTTATTCTAGGGTTATTCAGTCATACTACTCTTCCTATGCACATGGGGACATCTATCACAACTATCTTGAAGCTTAAGTTTCTATCATATATAATATAACCAATCAAGCTCTCAAACAACCATGAAAGATGGGTACACACATCCATGTATTTTTAGCTATTTTAAAAAGGTGATTTCTCCAAGGAAACAGAGGGATGGTTCCATTAGCACTGTTTGGTGAAAGTACCATTTTTCATGGCTCATAAGATTCTCCTATCCATGAAGACATTGTTAAAGGTGAGTATGGGCAGGCTAGAATGACTTTAAACAGTATCCTTGCTTCCTCCAATGCCTGAGGGAAGTGTGCTATAAATGTGATCCCAGACTCCAGTGAACTAAAGCCCAGGTTATAAGGAAAGAACATTCCAGGCTAAAATTAATCATGAGCACAAAACATTGGATGAACCAATCAGTTTCAGTTCTGGCAAACCGGGAATTTTGCTTGACCTGTTTGTCTATTGGCTGGATAAAAAAATTCCTTTGATGGAATTTTTCTAGGGAGAATATAATGAAATAAAAGGAGGGTAGTACTATGTCTTTGACAACCCCTGGCCTAACTCCTCTAGTGTAAACCTGAGTGTATACTAACTCTAGCTTTTGCTTCTCCACTTGGAACCAATGGAAACACAACACTCTTTCTTATAGGTAGGAGAGGATCATCCTTTGAGCTCTGGAATGAATGAAAATTAGACCTGAGAGGGAGTTTTCATTAATGTGTGTTCTTGATTTCATGATTATTTTTGGTAATCTCCATTAAAATTTCAGGCTATAAATATATTGAGGTAAAACAATTGGAAATATATAGAGAAAAAAATGTTCTCCAAACAAGAAGAAATGAAGGGAAGCTTCTCAGGACAGTGACCACTGTGTGGCTGGAGGTGTAGGTCCATAGTGAGCCTTGGTTGTCTGAAAGGAGAGAAGTGAGATCATAGAGAAAGTAGGCATGAAATATGTCTGAAATTTCGATTAGTCAGACAAGTAAATGAAATCTGTGATGGTGTGGGCAGGCAGCACAGATGCGAAATTGTAGCCCTTGAAAAAGAGGAAATAGAACATAAGGCTTTTGCTGCATGTGTGATTAAATCTCATGGCTCCATAAAGAGGAAAGTTGAGATGCTGGAGAAACAAATGATGCTGTAAAAACAAGTGCACTGACTGAGGTAGAGGGCGACGATGCCTGAGGGAGATAAGGTTGCTTTAATGATTTCTACTTGGAGCTAACTATGAAGATAAGCTGGAACTTCCCACCATTGAAGAATAGAACTATCAGCCTGTCCTTACGACCATGTGTAGCCAATATTCTAGTCAATACCAGCTGTTGATTCCTGACTGAAAAAAATACCAAGCAATTCTTGCCTTTAAACACTTCTACTCTATCTGGGTTGCTGGGAATAATAGTAAGATTTTCACTTTTAATTATTGATACTCTTATTCTTTCTATTCCTAGAATTCAACCTCTTTTTTTTATTGTCCATATACTCACTGTAGAGTCAGCTATATGACACTTTTACCTGAAATATTATTTAAAAGAGTTTCTAGCAAATGAGTAGTTTGTGTGTGTGAGTGTTTATATTTATATAAATATATAATATTAAAAATAACTGAGCCAAATTTTATTCAGCACTTACGAAGTCAGAATTGCAATAGATAATGAAATCATATAGAAAGATTGTTATTTTATGAACATTTAAAGGTTGAGAAAATGTCTAGTTTTCCCTATAAGTATTTTATTAAATATTTAAATAACAGATGAGACGGGAAAGTGTCATTTTTATATATTTTTAATCCATTATAATTCTTTTTTTGATGTGGTACAGGAAGTCACACAGAATCAATCGTTTTAAAAACCCTTTAAATGTTTTTTAACTTTTTGAAGTATAATCGGCATACATTTATAAGATATTTACAGTATACATCATGGTGATTTAATATATACATACATTGTGAAAAGCTTCCCCCCACCTGCCTTCCTTTTGAAAGCCACTACCTTGCCTCTGGTATGTCTCTTGAGTGGCCCATGGCATTGGTAAGTTTCAAGCTGCAGAAAAGATGTAATGAAGGCAATACCATCCCATCCTCCAAGATTCTGTGCAATGGACCTCGGTCAGCAGGGGCACACGCCCATCTCTGTCATTACAGAGCCTAGAATGTTCAGTTCAGAAGACAGAGCTCTGATCAAAACATACCATAATTAATGGCATGTAGTTTCCAGAGTATATGGAAGGAAAAAACTTTCATGAGGAACTGTTGGAAAATATTATATATTTAAAGTCAACTTGGAGCAATTGCTGGCAGAAGCTGAGAAAGTCTGCAAATAGCAGTGATTTCGCTTCAAGTCCATGAACATCTTGATCCTGTTGGGGTCATATGGAAGAATATGGAACACTCTGGGGGAGAAATCCGGTATAATTGAAATAAATTTACCACTTGGAACAGTTATCTTAATCACACTTGTTTAAGAATTTCAGAATTTCCCATGGAGGGGAATTAAAAACTGACGTCAAAATCCTACAGTATGTTACATACAGTGTGATATATATCCTAGGCTTAATATATATTGTAGAAAGCTACTTATTATTCTCATTTCATCATGTGGGTTTGGCCATTTCCAGCTTCTCTTTCTTTCAGTTGCTTTTATAAAGACCCGAGTTAAAGGACCCCTTTGGGTATTCTAATGATTAACACTTGGAGTACAAGTATATACCAAGTGACTTTTGCAGTGAAGATTTGGATGTTCAGAGTAAACAGTAGTCACTGACCATGGTTTTAATATGAGAAGTTAACGTGCACTTCCCTAGCCCTCTCACAAATCACTTTCCAGTGCCAGTCATTTTGGCATAGGAAGTAGAAATTTAGGTGGGGTATTGGATTTTCAGCGCTGTAAATTATCCAATTAGTGGTGCTTTTGTCCAGTCATAGGTAGAATAGTGGGGCTAAAAATAATGATGACTATTCATTTAGTTGTTAATTAATTAGACCACTGTTTGTTTAATATCTACTATGCAAGGTACTGTACTAGCGTAACTGAATGCAGGTCCTGCTGCCTGCTGCTTCCGAAAGCCAGTACTGGAGAGACAGGTGCTGATGTAAAGAAAGTGGTTTATTTTCAGGGGCTGGCAACCTGCAAGATGGGGGACTCTTGTGTCAAAGCCCATCTTCACATCTCAGTGAAGGCAGAGTCTTTTATAAGGAGGGAGAGGAAAACAGAAGAGGTCAAGGGAGGGGGTTGAAAAGCTCTACATGCAGAGGAGCACAGTCCATTCCAATCAGGCAAGTGGTGGTCCTGTGTGCACCACCCTGGTTTACTCATCCTGGCTTCACATCATCCTGACTCCACGGTTGAAGGCCAGCAAACCTCCCGGAGTGGGGATGCCTGAAGGTGGGAGTCTGTATCCTTTGAAGTTAGTTCCTGGGATTCTTATACAAACATGCTCTTTATCTACAAGGTACATATTAGCCAGAATCAGCATTTACAGAAACAATGTCAAGAGAATGGTGGGGTGGGCTACAGTTCTCCGCTGCTACACTAGGCACTTACATAACTGACTCAGAAACACACAGTCTGTGCCCATGTGGAGTTCCAGAAGAGTACTGTCTAACCGAACTTTTTGTCATGATGGGAAAGTTTATCTGTGCTGTTCAGCACTACAGCCACTAACCACATGTGGCTTTTGAGCACTTGAAACATAACTAGCCTGCCTGAGGAACTTTATTTTAAAATTTATAGAATGGTAATTCACTAAAAAATTTAAATTTAGAGTCATATGTGGCTAGTGGCAACATTTTTGGACAATATTAACTCTAGAATGTGAAGCAGTTTTAAGGCCCCAGGTATCTTGTTTATTTCTATTCTTAGATTTATATTTATGGAAAGGGATCCATTTCCAGTGGAACTGTCTTCATTTGAAGGTCATTATGGTTGCTTAGAGATTCTTCCAAGTACTCTAATTCTACTTCTACTAGAGTGTTCTTTTGCTTCCTGCCTCTGAGTCCAGTCTTACTGAGGGAGTATCACATTAAATGAATTCAAAAATCACTGTAAACATAGCATATGTTGTTGATTTTTTGCTAAAATACACGGTTGAACTGACCACCTGCCGCAGTTTACTATTCTTGATTTAGCACATAGGTTGTCGGTTTTCCAAAATGGCTTTTGAGAGTCACTCTTGTCTTTGTGTGTGTGTGTTTTTTAAAAAATTCACTAATAAAATGGGTAACCTTAAAATGTGAGACTATTCTTTTTGGGGACTCTTAAGCACATGGAGTGTTTGCATTTTCAGAGAAGAATGAATTAATGGAAAGTAAGATTCTGTAGTGCACTGGTGTTGTAGATTTGCAACATAATATATCATAGGCCGATTACAATTTATTCTTTCAGCAGGATTATACATGATTAAAGCTTTTGGATTTAGAATTATTTGGCTTAAATGATTTGGAAATAATGTCACTGTTTAAGTTATTCTGTCTTTGTTCAGATAATGATGGTAATGGTGTGCTTAAGTGGGGCTGTCCATCTCTGATCCTATCTAATTAATTATACATATCTTCATTCACTACATAAAAATCTCTGAAGTTTACTATAGGTTTAAATTATTAGTAGGATTAGTCATTTTACCTTACAAATATTAATATTTAAAGACCTGGCTCTTTCCACTCTTTTTGGAATTCTTATACAATGGACTAAACATAAGAGAGATGACATAGAATTTCTCTCCTCTTAATTTTTCTCAAATGAAATAAAAATCCTGCCAGACTTCTTTTCAATTTATTTTCAGATCTCGTCTATGCCCATACCTCCCTGAATGTGTCTGATCTTGTCAACTTATTTTCAGATCTTAAAGAATAGAGATGTATTTCAATTCTTTCAACATAGTGGCCTTTAGCCTATGACTTGATTTTTTTTCTTGAAAGTATTGTATTAAACATTTAATACATGCATTATATGAACATTTGCTTTTTTAACTATACCATACCTTTTGCTTTATCTTGAAAGAGAAATGTATAGAAGCTTGTTACCTAAATCAGAAAGCAGTACAAATGCCATTTTAATTTTTAAGATTATATAGAAAAGCTTAGAAAAATCCCCTTCTTTCTGTAGCCAGTGTTTTGCAAGTAAGATACAACTATCAAAATCCAAAGGTAAATTTTACTGTCTCTGGTTTCCTTTCTTATTGAATTTATTCAGGTGATACTAGTTAATAAAATCATACGGGTTTCAAGTGTACAACTCAATAAAACATCATCCGCATGCTGCATCGTGTGCTTAACACCCAAGTCAAATCTCTTTCCTCTCCCAGTTATGTTTCCTTAGCCCACTTCTGCCTCCCCTAACCCTTTCCCTCTGGCTATCACCATACTGTTGCCTGTGTCTATGTGTCATTCACACATGAGGTCTGTCTGGAAAAAAGTCAAGCCATTGTTTGTATAATGAAAGCGGTTTGCACAACATTGATGTAACCTGATAGCCAAGGAGAGTGGACTGGAATAAGCATGTGTGAATAATGACGACTTCACTATACTAGTCAGTGGGGGCGGTAGGTGCCGTTGAATGAGCGCGTGTGTCCTGTGTGGCTGTTGCATTCAAAATGACTGAGTGGGTAGAGCAAAGAATCTGCACCAAATATTGCACTTAGCTTGAACATTCCTCCGTGGAACCTATTCAGATGATTCAGAAGGCCGCAGCTATGGGCAACTGGTGATTGGCAGCTTCACCGTGACAGTGTGCCTGCTAATGCATCATGTCTCATGCAGAATTTTTTGGTCAAACATCATATCACCCAGGTGATTCAACCCCACTATAGCCCAGATTTGGTGCCCTGCAACTTCTGGCTTTTCCCAAAACTAAAATCACCTTTGAAAGAGAAGAGATTTCAGACCATTGAAGAAATTCAGGAAAATACAATGGGGCAGCTGATAGCAATTGGGAGAACTGTGTGAGGTCCCAAGGAGCCAGCTTTGAAGGGGACTGAGGCGTCATTGCCCTATGTACAATGTTTCTTGTATCTTGTATCTTTTTCAATAAACATCTCTATTTTTTATATTACATGGCTGCATACCTTCTGGACAGACATCTCATATTTATATATACACATACACACACGTCTCTACACCTACCTCTTCCTCTCTCTATTTTTTCTTTCTTTTTTGCTTTATCCCTTAATCATTTTTACCCAGCTCCTAACCCCCTTCCCCTCTGACAGCTATCAGTCTCTTCTGTATATATATGATTCTGTTTCTATTTTGTTTGTTAAATTATTTTGTTCATTAGATTTCACTTATGTGAGATTGTATGGTTTTTTTCTATGACTTTATCTTAATTATAGTCAGTAAGTATTTATTAATTAAGAGGATGATAATGATAAGGACTGTTCATTAGAGAAGATAAGACAGAGAATGTTATACATGTCTGTTTGTGTATTTCTATCTAAAACCTTTCCATTGCTCACCCTTTCCATTGCTTACCTGTGCTTACCTTTCCATTGTCAGGACACATTCAGAGAGTTAAGTCTTTTGATCTGTAATAGGACATTAACACTTTGGCAGGAATTTGTATGTTTCATCCTTTCTGAATGTTTCAGCTGAGCAGCGCCCTTTTGGAAGAGAAAGGACTGGATATTTCAAGGAAAGAAATAAAATAGAATGCAATGAGAAAGAAGAAAACTTGGAAAGAGATTGGTAAATTCAAATTATGCTTGCCTAGTTTTGATGATGAAAGGAGTATGATATGAATAAGAGATTGTCAACTGAGCTCAATATTATCTTCTCCTAGAATTAGTTGAGGGATTTACTTTTACAATTTAACTGGAATTTTGATTACACAAAATTTTTTATAATCCCCAAGTACGTATATAAAAGAAATCTGTAACACAGTTTTAAAAATTAAAAGATATTTTTCCTCAGTAGGGCCATGCACACATACAAGTATGTAAATGCTTGTATCAACACATATGTATCAATTAATTAATATGCTTCAGTGTATAATTACATATTTATATATATATGTTTTCATGAAATTTAATTATTGAGATTAAAATGTGACTTGATAGATTCTCCCAGAACAAAAACTTCTTTGAAGATTCAGTTATTTAGAGAGAAAAAAAAAATTAACCTCTTCAAGTCCACTGATTTACTACATAGTAGAATTCTGAGGTAATATTTCATTTTTTCCTTGTTTACCTTGTTTTATTTATCTTGAATCACATTATGCTTATTTTATTTATGAATACATAATGGTACGAAACTTATTGGGTTCCTCTTCAGCCTTTATTCATTCTGTTTTCTGTATTTAGAAGTTGTTTTTTTTGTTAGTTTTTTAAAATAAGAATTTTAGACACTTATTTTAAACACCTGGAAAAGCCAATCCTTCCAGTGACTCAGATCATAGAAGATAATATAAAGTTATAAGAACTTATTTAGACAAAGAGCAAATCATCACATTGTACACTTTAAATACCTTACTTTTTTCCTCAATTATACCTACATAAAACTGAAAAAATATAGATGGCACTATTCCAATATGAGAGGTTTTTAAATTATTTGATTTGACTATATTTTAAACATATTATTTATTTATTGAATTTATTGGGGTGACATTGGTTAATAAAATTACATTAGTTTCAGGGGTACAATTCTATAATATATCATATGTATATTACATTGTGTGTTTAACACCCAAAGCCAAGTCTGTTTCCATTATTTACTAAAAATATTATTTTGTGCCTTCAGGAAAAAAAGAGAACTTATTTAGAATAACATGGCATTGCAATGGGGGATGCAGACACTTGAGAACAGAGAGACTCGAGTTCATGACTTGGCTCCCCTTCATAATATCTCTGTGAGTTTTAGGCAGACACTTAAAAATTCCCAAGCTTCTGTTCCATTATGTAAATTAGAGATAAAATGCCTTCTATTTCTTCTGCTTTGACAAAGATTATATATGAAAGTGCATTAAAACTATAAAGTGTTACCAAATAAGCAATGTTATTACTCAAGGAGGGAAGTCACCCTTTGAAATAGTTATTTTTAAGGCCAAATATTTGGTACACAATAAGAAAAGATGGCAGCTTTTCAACTTAAGTAACAGACTGGTCTTGTGTGAAATGCCATGGGCTTAGGATGACCTCAGATGGCAGGACAGAGAAGTTTCTTTATGGTTACATAGTCTCATGACCATAACCGTCCTCTGGTTTAATAGCAACAATAATATGTAGAATGCAGCATGAGATATATGTGCATCATAAGAAGGAATGTTGAATTATTTCATTAAAAAGAATGATGCATTACTTAGTAGCAAAATTAAGAATAAGTTTATACCGCAAGGTTTCAATATACTTTCATCAACCTAAAATTTTTTCTCCTACTAGTTTGTAGTTAATCTCTGTTCCCATCCACAGCTCTAGGTAACCACTAATCTGCATTCCGTTTCAATAGGTTTGCCTGGTATAGAAATATAAAGGACCTAGAATAGAAGAAACAATTAAAAAATATGTGTTAGGCTCACATTACCTGGCTTCAGCACTTACTATAAAGTTACAGTAATCCAGTGTGATAATGGCATAAAGGTAAACACATAGATTGCCACATTTGTAGTGTAGTTTGAAACCAGGGAGCATGATGTCTCCAGGTTTGTTTTTCTTTTTCAAAATTGCATTTTCGTTTGTCTTAAAGTATTTTTTGACTTCCATTTTTATTTTTTCATTGATTTATTGGTTGTTTAGTAGCATGCTGTTTAGTCTCCATTTTTTATTTTTAGTTTTCCTGCAATTTATTTCTAGTTTTATACCTTGTGGTCAAAAAAGATACTTCACATAATTTCAATTTTCTTAAGTTACTTGAGACTTGTTTTGTGGCCTATATATTTCTTCCAGTAACTTTTCTGCCCTCCTCTCTCTCTCTCTCCTCCTTCTGTGACTTCTATAATGCAAATGTTCTGATTGGGTGGTTTCTGCTGTTCTGTTTTTGAGCTCACTGATCTGTTCTTCTGTGTCATCTAATCTATATAGATCCCCTCTAGTGTATTGTTCATATCACTTCTTGTATTTTTCAGCTCTGATTATTTCTTTCTTATATTTTCTAAGTTTTGTTGAAGTTATCACTGTTTTCCTCCATTCTTCTTTCAAGCTTGATGAGCATTTTTATGTCCATTATTTTTTTAATTCAATTTATTGGAGTTATGTTGGTTAATAAAATTGTATAGGTTACAAGTGTACAATTCTATAATATATCATCTGTATATTGCATTGTGTGTTCGCCATCCTATGTCTAGCCTTCTTCTGCATTCATTCCTGTTTACCCTCTTACACTGGCTCCCATCCCCCTTTCGCCCTGGTAATTACCATACTATTGTCTGTGGCTATAATTTTTTTTTTCGCTCAACCCCTTTACCTATTTTGCCCAGACCCTAAGCCTCAATGCCCTCTGAAAGCTATCAGTCTGTTCTTCTTATCTATGAATTTGTTTCTATTCTGTTTGTTTTGTTCATTAGATTCCACATATAAGTGAAATCGTAAGTATTTGTCTTTTACTGACTGGCTTATTTTACTTAGCATTAATACTCTCCAGGTCATCCATGCTGTTGTAAAAGGTAAGATTTCCTCCTCCTCTCTCATCTCCTCCCTCTCTTTCTCCCCCTCCTCTTCCTTCTCCTCCTCCTTCTCCTTCTTCTCCAGCTGAGTGGTATTCTATTGTGCAAATATACAACACCTTTTTTATCCACTCATCTACTGATGGGCACTTTGGGTGCTTCCAACTCTTGACTATTGTAAATAGCACTACAATGTACATAGGGGTGCATGTGTGTGTGTGTGTGTGTGTGTGTGTGTGTGTGTGTGTATAAAATCAGTGTTTTGGGTTTCTTCTGATATATTCCAGATACTGGAATCACTGAGTCATAAGTCAGTTCCATGTTAAATTTTTTGAGGTAACTCCATAGTGTTTTCCACAGCTACTACACTAATCTGCATTCTCACCAACAGTGAATGCAGGTTTGCTTTTCTCCACATCCTTGTCAACACTTGTCATTTGTGGGTTTATTGATCATAGCCATCCTGACAGGTGTGAGGTATCTCACTGTGGTTTTAATTTGCATTTCTCTGATGATTAGTGATATTGAGCATCTTTACATATGTCTATTGACCATCTGTATATCCTCTTTGGAGATATGTCTATTCAGGTCCTTTGCCCATTTTTTAAATTGGATTGTTTGTTTTTTGGCATTGAGTTGTCTTTATAAATTTTGGGTATTAACCCCTTATCAGATATCATTGACAAATATATTTTCCCATTTAGTGAGTTGTTTCTTCATTTTGTTGTTTCTCTTACTGTGCAAAAACTTTTTAGTTTGATGTAGTCCCATTTTTTTTCTTGTTTCCCTTGCATGAGGAGATATATCCGAAAAAAAAATTGCTACAAGAAATGTGCAAGATTTTACTTCTAGGACTTTTATGGTATTGAGTTTAACATTTATCTTTAATGCATTTTGAGTTTATTCTTGTGTATGCTGTAAGGAGGTTGTCTGGTTTTATGTTTTGCATGTTCTGTCTAATTTTTCCAACACCATTTACCGAATAGAATGTCTTTACCTCATTGTATGTTCGTGCCTCATTTGTCAAATGTTAATTGACTATAACCACATGGATATATTTCTGGGCTGTGTATTCTGTTCCATTGATCTATATGTCTGTTTTTATGCCAGTACAGTGCTATTTTGATAAGAATGGCCTTGAAATACAGTTTGATACCAGGTAGTATAATACCTCCAACTTCGTTCTTTCTGAAGTTTTCTGAGGTTATTCAGGATCTTTCATGGCTACGTATTAATTTTTGGAATATTTGCTCTAGTTTTGTGAAATATTCCATTGGTATTTTGATAGAAATTGTGTTGACTCTGTAGATTGCTTTGGGTAGTGATGACATTTTAATGATGTTAATTCTATCCATGAGCACGGTATGTGCTCCCACTTATTTAAATCTTCATTTTTTTCAGTATCTTATAGTTTTCTAAGTACAGGTCTTTTACTTCCTTGGTTAAATTTATTTCTTGGTACCTTATTTGATTTTTTTTGCAATTGTAAATGGAATTGTTTTCTTAGTTTCCTTTTCTGATAGTTCATTATTGGTGTGTAAAAATGCCATTGATTTCTGAATATTAATTTTGTATCCTGCTACTTTACTGAAGTCATTTATCAGTTCTAGTAGTTTTTTTTCCAGTGGGGTGTTTAGAGTTCTTTATATACATAATCATATCATCTGCAAATAATGACAATTTTACTTCTTTTTTTCAATTTGGATGCCTTTTATTTCTTTTTCTTGTCTGATTGATGTGGATATGCCCATTATTTTCAGCTTTTTTGTGGGTTAGTTTTTTAATCTCAATTTCATTAAAGTTTTTAAATGGGGCTTTATTTTGTTCTTTTGTTTGGAACATATTCCTTTGTCTTCTCATTTGTTTTGACTTTTTGCGTGAATTAGGCAACATTGTTCTGGGTCATGCCATACTGGAGTCACCTTATTGGGAGAGCTGGAGCTGAAATGGGCATAGGTGTGGAGGGGACCCTGGTATGTTCTTTGTTAGGGCTGCTCTGGCAGGATGGTTGGACCAGGAGCAAGTGTGGGCCCTAGGGGGCCTCTGAGAGATGGCTGGAGCTGGTGTGGCCCAGGAGCCTGTGGCATGCAGGGCAGGGCAGGTTGTTCGGCTGGCTCGAGAGCCTGGACCATGCTTCCATCCGTGCAAATAAGATGGAGGGGAAGTGGAAAAAATGGTGCTCACTGGTGTGTCTGATCTCCGAGAAAGTTTTAGCAGTTCCCCACCTACTGGCAGATACTCTAGGGTTAGTAAATGTATTTCCTTTACATATAATCTAATTGCCCTTTAAACTGCTGTATTTTTGCTGTGCCCTGGGTGTGAGAGTCTGAGTGTGAGCTCCCCCGTGAGCTCACTCTCCCTACTGCAGGTCACCATGCCTGGGGTTGTGTTCCATTGTTATTGTGTCTCTGTCCCTCATCCCCTTCTCAGTGCTGTTCCTTTGTCATTTGTTGTTCAGAAGCTATCCAATCAGCCTTCAGTTTTTCTTCAGGTGGAACTGCTCTTTATGGAGATTCAGGGTGTCTGTAGGAGGAGCTGAATTCATGGTCTTTCTGTACCATGATCTTGGACCCTGTAGTTTCTTCCTTCCTTCGTTTCCTTCCTTTCCTTCTTTTCCTTCCTTTTCTTTCCTTTCTTTCTTTCTTTTTGTTACTTTTTTGGGATTTCATTTAGTGCCTTTTGCCTCAAAGTCTTTCTTTTCAAAAAACTAATAATTTCATACTGCTGATGTTGTTTGTTTCCTTTTGGCCTTATAATAAATCATGACCTTGTCTTATATTGTCTGAGCTATCACAAAAGCCTCAATGGTCTGTTGGACTTGAACAAAATAAAAGTGTTATCCAGCACAAGGGTGTATTAGGGCTTGTGCAAAGAATTGAGGACAGAAGCCACATCAAACAATATACTAGTATCTGGGAATGCCTGAATCCATCAGATGGTCCTTGCTAGACAAAGATCTGGGATTATTTTGGGATTGGATTGAAAAGGCTAGTCCTATGGCAGATGAGTTAGCAGAAGGAAGCTTTTTACTTGGAGATCCCTTAGTTAGGCATGAAACTAGGAATACTGTGTGACCAGCTGCCACTCTTCAGCAAAGCTTGGGGTCATCAATCTAAAAATTCAGGTTTATTTATTACAAAATAAATCCAGTCAGATCATATATATTCTGCTAGAAGAATTCTTTAGGTAAGAAATAAGTACATAGAAGCCCCAAGAAGAACCTCATTGTTTTTTTATAGCTAGTAAATTCTATCAGTATGATGGAGTTCTAGTTGAGGTTAAACAACCTCAGCTGTTCCTGAGGAAGGAAGAAGTAAGTTATGGATCTATTGTTAACCCTTTCACTCCCATATTCTTTTTGTATTTTTTGGTTTGTTTTAACTGTGTGTTTTGCAAGTAGTGCAGTTGGCATTGGTTTTCATAAACTAATCTGAGAACTAATTTTTAAAAATCTGTTGAGAACTAAGCCTCTTACATTTGCTGTTATGAGCAGATATACTTAGCCTTATTGTCATGATTTTGTCCCTCACTCTCTATCTTTTACATATTCTGACAATTTTTAAAAAAATTTACAAGTTTTACTGTTATACTTTGATCTTATTTTTAAATCCTTCAGAGATTACTATTAGGGTTCTATAGAATATATTGTAACTAAAAATAAATTAAGAACATTGGGAATAAAACTATATCTTCCCACCTCTTCTTTAATTAAAAAAAAAAACTTATTCAGAATGAGGGACCTTGAGAAAAGATGAACTTAATTTAGTTGAAGGGAACAGGGAAATATTTGTGGAAGAAGTGGCATGTTAAGTTGGGCCTTGAACAATTGGTAGAATACAAATAAGTGAAACCGAAGGGGAATATGTAACTGGCAGTTTTTTGATCAATTATGTAGAAATACTCATTCCATATACTCTTTTATGAAAATGGTTATCACTGACTATTTTACCATATAATCTTTAATTCAAAACCTGAATATAGTACTCAGAAAAAACAAAATCTTTCTAACAGTAGCTGGAGATGTAAGTGTTTGGAAGCCGGTGAAGAAGTCTCTTTCAGAAACAGAGACAGAAGTGCTGCTCCGGCAACCTCTGGGAAGGAGTAAGCCCATCCCTGGCTCTGCAGGCCGCGTACTGAAGAAATGCAGCACCTGGAATGTAAAACACAGGACACATTCCAGTTTTGAATGGAGAACACTTTGCCTCAGCCAAAGATATCAACGCTATTATGTATCTTCTTTGTAATCTACATTTTTATGATTCAGTAAAAAATATAAATCTGCCTCTGAAAATATTGACTTTTTCTATGCTACCCAAAATGAAGCTGCCTTCTGTATAGCAAGGCTTAATGAATGGCTGTTGACTTGAGTGAATGCATGAATAAACACAGTTGTCAGATATGGCCCTGAAGAGGTGAAATGTTTAATTTAGTATGTATATTCACTTTCCATTTTGTTAATAAGAAGCTACAGACTGGAGCTGCAAGATAACCTTTACTAATGGGAGTGACATTGCTCACACAAACAACTGAAACCTCTTTACCAGGCTTCTCAAGTGTTTTTATTTTACAACCAAATTTGATTTGTCCTGCCAAATTTGCATAGCTCTGTTCATTATTATCAATAGCAACCTATTTCTTTTTTACCCATTTTCATTTAGATCAGGAACTAACTTCTTTCGCCAAAGATTCTTTATTTGCAAAGTAATGATGGTTAGTTATAATTGCTGTCAGTAAATGCTTTTTGAAGCCTGTGAGGATGGGGGCCAGACCCTGGGTCATGGTAATTTTAGTAAGGTCATGACAGGCTGCATGGGAAACATCTTGTTAGTTTTCTGTGGAGACATCTTTTGCAATTATTACATTTTCTCTGAGCCTTTTGCCTTTTGCATTTATCCTATGTCTTCCCACAGGTTTATGGCAATGCATATGGAAATATATAAGTGCCTTTTCTTAGTTAGTATAGCATCGTGGCCAGAGATAGTCTTCTTTTAGAGTCAATTCCATTTCATCGATGAGGACCAGATTAGAGAAGATATTTTATGCTTTTTAGTGGCTATACTGGGACAAAGCCAATTCTGTTGACTCACAGGTCCACCTATATCCAGATTCAAGGGAACACAAGCAACTCTTTGCTATAAACACTGTGTTTGATTCTCTGCCTCTGGGTCCATAATTTGTGGATTGTCATTAGCATAGTTTTACCAACAGCTGGAACAGTTTGATGGAAACCACTGTTTGTGTTATAAAGAGGCCTGGGGCTCTGCCCTGCTAATTACAAAGCACAGTCTTCTATGGTTAAGTGTGAAATTTAACTTGAATCCAGCTTTTAAGCCAGAGCCAATTTATTCAGAGTAAGTGGTATAGAAGGATTTTAAAACTCTCTTTCTTTCTGTGGAAAATGGTTCAATTGCACTGAATGCCTTCTTTAAAAAACCTGTATACAGTTGCTCCTTGAACAATGCAGAGTTTAGGGGCACTGACCCCTATGCAGTTAAAAAATCCATGTATAACTTTTGACTCCTCCCAAACCTAATTACTATTAGCTTCCTGTTGACTGGAAACCTTATTGATAATATAAACAATCAATTAACACACATATTGCATGTTATATGTACAAGGTCTGTCCCGAAAAATATAATGAGAACAGTTAATATAACGAGAACGGTTTGTGTGACATTGATATAACTGGGCAGCCAAGGAGAGTGGGTTGGAGTGCACGTGTGTGAACAATGATGACTTCACTGTACTAGTTAGTGGGGGCGGTAGGCAGTGAAAATGCATACTTAATATGATAAGTAGAAAAATTGAATTTTGGACATAACATTCAACTTTAAAGTGATTATAATTGTTGCATTGTTTCATTTTGCTCTCAAATAAAAAAAGAGAAATGCAATTAATATGGTTTAACTCTGCAGGATAAATATTATTATTTAATGATGTATAAAACAACTCTATTCTAATAGTTTCATGCTGGGCAAAGAAATGAAAAAAACTGAATTCATGTTTATGTAAGTATGCATTTAGGACATCTGGTTCTTTATTTTGAGCACAAGCACCCATTTAACTTTGTTACCTATTAAGTGAATATTTTGGGAGGCATTATGCATGTCACATATTTCTCAAAACTCTAAATGCCATGCTAAATAAATGTAAGACATGGACTGAAATCTAAATGTATCAATTTATTGATAGACCATTTCTTTTGTCCACTTCACTAATTCTGCCAATGTCATAGATATGTCATGATAAAAAATGATACAATTGGCAGTGCTGATTGAGCACCTGCTATGGTCAAAACACAGTGTAACTGCATCTAATCTCGTCAAACTGTGAACTACTTTGGTTAGGAATGACTTTGTTTGCTTTTTGTATTTTTCAGTTTCCCATTATATGCATGTTAACTTTAAAAAAATAAATGCTACTTTAAAAATTTAAAAAAACAGCAACACTCAGACAGTGTAAGTGCACCTACTAGATGATGATGGTCTCCAGAATTGAATCCTGACTTCTGAGCTAGACATTAAAAGTTTTCACAAATCGAACTCCAGTCTAACCCCTGTCCTACCCTTCGTACTGCTACCGGACAGTGAAGCCCTACTTTTCAGTGTTATGTATAGGCACCCAGGCTTTTCTTCCTTTGAACTTTTCTTCTTGTTGCTTCTTCCACCTAGAATGTTCTTCTTGAATAATCGATGTCTGATTTATACAATTCTTCTCTGAAACATTTTCTTGGCCCTTTGTTCTTCGTCCAAGACAATCTCTTCATAGCTTGCTCATGGCATTTATTTTCCTTTGAATTATAACTATTTTTGATCATGTTCTGTCTTTTCTATTAGATTGTAAGTTTTGTGAACACATAGACCAGGCATTAATTAATCTTATGTGTTTTTCATATCCTTTTGGAAAGCAGTTATAGTCTCCTAGTAAAAGTCTGTTAAAGAATACATAGCTCCATTAGCAAACACATGAGAGCAGCTAGCAAATTCTGACTGAATTCCTTCCTGTTTATAACTTGGTAACTCTTTGGCCTTGAATGCATCCTTAGCATGTGTTCTTCCACATGTTGAAAACTCCCATAGTTTTAAAAATAATAATGATAAAGGGATTTATAAGTGAAAAAAATGAAGATTGGTTCAAATGGGCAAAAAGAAACACCTAGACACAATGGAGAGAATAAAATGCCTTACAGTGAGTGTAGAGTACTTTGTATACACATTGGCAAAGTAGAGTTGTTATTAACTTGCCTCCTGGAACTTTTTGAGTGTGTTGTAATGACAATAATGGTAGTGTTAGGAGCCTTAGGATGTGTTCAAGGCATTTGTTTAGTGGTTTTTGCACATTATATATCATTGTTCCTACTTAGATGATCCTTTAAATCATTTAGAAACAATACAATTTTTATTCGTAAACAGACTTGTCACCATCAGGCACATAAATAAGTTTAAATCATTTAGTCTGCATTTTAGAGTTCAGTTTTAAACTCAGAGAGGTAAAGTAATGTAGTGAAGAAGAGGACTAGATTACCTCAGTTCTAAGCTTATTATGACCTTACGCATGGTAATTGACCTCTGATTTGTGTTTCATCATGCATAAAACGAGCCCTGATCTTGGGATGTTTTGTGGTTTAAATAAGACAGTATGTCTAGAGTAGATAGTGTCTATTATTACTGTTATTTCTATACTCTTTTCCTCAATTCAGTGCAGAGGTACTGGTATCAATAATGACATTTGTTAGAGGAAATGGCTTCCTATTTTAATGTATTGTGCAACTTTATTGTTTCTTTTTTAATAGGACTTAGGGCAAAGAAGCTCCCTAAGAACTCTTTACTAATTGTGGAATCTATTAATACATTAGAAATACAGCCTATCTAAAAACCCGGTGCATACTAGAAAAATTAATTCAGAATTCTGGGGGTTGGATTCAACCATTCTTGGTATTTAAACTTTCTAGATAATTTCAATATTCAGTCAAAGCTGAAAAAGTGAGAGGTCTAAGCACTGACAGCATCAGTATCACCTGAGACCCGTGAGACATGCCGAATTTTGTCTTCCATCTCAGCATCACAGTGTGCAATTTAACAGTGTTCCCAGGTTATTCACTTGCCTGTTGAAATTTTAGAAGCACTTTGGTAACAGCACTTCTTAAACTGTAGCCGTGAATGAAGATCCCCTGGAGGGCTTGTGAAAACACGGATCCTGGGTGCTAAATCCAGGGATTTAGATTCAGTAGGACTCCCTGGAATGAGGCTAGATAATTTGCATTTCTAACAAGTTCACAGGTGCAGCTACTAGTGTGGAATGTAGACCACACTTCTTTTTTTTTTTAAATCATTTCCATTTTATTTATTTTTTTAACTTTATTGTTATTGTTGACACCATTACAGACATCCCCATTCCCCACTTTGCCCACTTTTACCAGGCCCCGCCCCGTCTTCCCTCTGGCAATCACCACACTGTTGTTTAAGTCTATGGGTCCTGCTCCAGTGTTCTTTGGCTAACCCTTTGTTTTGTAAATTGCGTTGTAGACTCAGGTGCACTTACTGCAGAAGATCGGGGCGGGAGCGGCACTCAGGCGTCCGGCAGCTCAAAAGGCGAGAAGGGAGCGGCTTGCAGGCAGTGAGCCTTCTCCCTGTTGCGCGATTTAATAGGACACTCTCTTCTTTTGAGGAAAAGAGAGAGTGGAGTGGAAAGAAGATTTTAGACTTTCTCCAAGGTTCTTCTGAAAGAGAAGAGGCACCTCTTCATGTGACAAGGTACTGTAACAGGGCCCTCCCACCCCCCAAGGGGGATTTGGAACGGTGTCCAGAATGTTGGGTATCCAAGAAAAATATAAGATATTCTCCCTCCTCCACCCCAAGGCGGGCCACGGTGAGGAAGGGAGACGTGGAGCAGGGCCTTTCAAAGTTACTTTGCATATCAGTACCAGGCCAGCTTCAGACCAGCCAGGGAGCAAGGTCATTGAAAATCATTTTGCATGTCAATAACGGCAAGATAGCGTCGTAGCTGATATGCAAAGGCAGTTATTTTGTATCTCAACAAGGCTAACCGGAAAGGTTAGCCTTAACTTAAGCTCTGGAAGTGACTAGGAAGAAGCTCCTCCGAGTTACAGTTCCTGCGCCTGAGAGCTGGGAGATGGTTCTCCCCCCCGCCACGGGGGAACATTGTGAAGACCATGCAGGAAGGAAAGGGGAGAGAGGACTCTTGCTTCTGGGTCATAAGAAGGTTCCACGTGGTTTTGGATTAAGAACTAGAGATAGCGGTGACACAGCTGACGGTGCTGGGAACTGAGAGAGGCCTGCTTAGCCGAGCTCTGGACTTCTTTCCCTCCTGAAGGACGGTACCCTTGACTGGGCAAAGAGGGGGAAAGGCAGGCCTGTGGGTGTTTTAAAGGGATTTTGAGATTTAACGGTGACACTTAGCCATTTATTAAAAAACCTGTATGACTTTTGAATAAAAAATTCCTTTTCACCAAACTCTGGCATTGAGAGCCATAATTTCCAAGGTTGGCGGGTAAAGAGCCTAGAACAGAGGGACCCCGGGGAAGGTGGCGTGCTGTTTCACCAACAGTACCTGAGCCGCACCCCCCAGACGGGTCCACATTCGGTCACAGTAGGAACTCCAAAAAGGGACAAAATGATCCTCCTCTACTAATTCTTGTTTCCCAGGGATGAAATCTCTTCAAAGAGAGAAATGTTGCTGGTTCATCATATTATACCACGTATATGGGATGAGACTTAAAGTACATAAAAAGACTTAAAAGTGCACAGGGAGAGGATTAAAAAGAAATGGGTTCGAGAGTGATTCTCAATTGTTATACAAGGGTCCAATCTTTCTCTTGCCTCTGGTCTTCACTTCTGTTGAAAACTACAGTCAGGAAAATGTAACCACTTGTGTCCTGAGAATGTCTTGATACCAGAACTTCCTCTCTTCAGAAGTGAAATGAAATGTTTGTTTTGGGTCAGAGAAAACTACTAGAATAAGCTTTGGCTCCCCATATATGTTATATTGAATATGATTTATAGGAATTTTAACTCCTCTAGCCATCTAGAATGTTTTGCTTGTTTAAAGGTGGCAGAACATTGAAGACGTCTTCACTCCGCTGGAGAATCTTTCATCCCCCTCCCACACACATGTCATGAGGCTCATTAGGTTGAGCCGTTACCATTAATGAGGCTTAATGTACAGTGGGACAGAGTAAGCCCCCGACTTTGCAAGCTGAAAGTGGTCGTGAAATCAGTGTTCAGAAATCATAAAACACCTGCTTGTCACAGAGGCATTTGACACATTTTCTTAAGTTCCCTAAAAATATTCACTTATGTGCTTTATTGTTTCATATTAATGATTCTTACATCTCACTGGCACACAGGAAAATATCTGATGTACATTTTTAAAAAAAATGTAAAAAGTGGTCTCTGATGTTCCATTTGATTCCCAAGTCTTAAAATGGGTGTCTTCTCTAGTACAAATTCACCTGTATTTCATCAAGCTTTTCTTTGTGACTTTAACTACAAATGCAAATAAAAGCAGACTGAAAGAAATGGATTACCTGTGGCACAAAAACTCTGTAGAGGTTTAACCCAAGATAGGGGCAGAGCATTAGGGTATCTGACGAATAAGAAAAACAGCAAACCTAAAAACTTGCTGAGGAGACAAATACGAGAATTAAAAAACTCTCAGATAGTGAAGATGAGGCTGAGGCACAGGGCCAAAGGGAACAGGAAGGGGAAGGTTGTGACAAACATGTCTTAATAACTACTGTCACAGCATTAGGACTGTGGAAGAAGGGAAGTCAGAGATAGAAGTATAGGTCGAAGGGGATCGAAAGGGAGGACTTGGTGTGCACAAGGGAATGGGAAGGAGTGCTGAGATATGTCTATGAGGTTCACAATAGAAATCATGCAATGTTTCGATATAACATGTTACTGTCGTCAAGAATAAAAAAAGGTAGGAATTCTTATGATTAGAATATGTAAACATACATGTCTGTACAGTGTGGTAAAAACTTGAAAGCTGGGTTGGAGAGCATGATTATGTCTTTAAATATTTTAAGAGCTGTGCAGAGGAAGAAAAATATGGTTTGGATCTAGTGCCAAAGGGAGAACAGAGGTAAATTCCCTCGGAATAAAAATCTCCTAATGTACTAAAGCGGGTCTTTCAGGCGGCTGACTGGGGGAAATTCCAACTTTGGTCCTTGCCCGCCTTACCATCATGGTCCATTTAATATGTTTTATTTGAAGACTGTGGATTTAGAAATGGCAATAAATGGTGGAAAAATTGAACAGATATGTGCAAAAAAATGTTAGACTTGAAACCATAAAAATTCTGGAGAAAAACAAAGGCAGCAATAAAATCTTGGATATTTCTCATGGCAATAATTTTCTGATATATCTCCTTGGGCAAGGGAAACAAAAGAAAAAAACAAACAAATGGGACTACATCAAACTAAATTTTTTTTCACAGCACAGAAAACCAACAAAATGAAAAGACAACCTACTGAATGGGAGAACATATTCTCCAATGATACATATGATAAGGGATTAATATCCAAAATTCGTAAAGAACTTATGCAATTCAATACCCAAAAACCCCCAAAACTATCCAATTAAAAAATTAGCAAAGGACCTGAATAGACACTTCTCCAAAGAGGACACACAGAGGGCCACTAGACATATGAAAAGATGCTCAACATCACTAATCATCAGAAAAATGCAAATTAAAACCACAATGAGATATCATCTCACACTTGTCAGAATAGCTATTATCAATAAATAAACAAGTGCTGGCAATGATTTGGAGAAAAGAGAACACTCGTACCATGTTGGTAGGAATGCAGATTGGTGCAGCCACCGTGGAAAGCTATGGAGTTACCTCAAAAAATTAAAAATGGAACTGCTTTATGACCCAGTGATTCCACTTTTGAGAATCTACCCAAAGAAATCAGAAATACTAATTTGAAAGAATATATGTATCCCTATGTTTATTGCAGCATTATTTATAATAGCCAAGATTTGGAGGCAGCTCAAGTGTCCATCAGCAGATGAATAGATAAAAACCCTGTGGCACATTTGCACAATGGAATACTACCTGGCCATAAAAAAGGAAATTTTACCCTTTTCGACAGCATGGATGGGCCTGGAGAGGATTAGGCTAAGTGAAATAATCCAATTAGAGAAAGTTGTAAGTACCATGTGATTTCACTTACATGTGGAAACTAATGAACAAAATGAACTGATAAACAAAATAGAGACAGACTCATAGGGAATAGATTGACAGCTGTCAGAGGGGAGGAGTGTTGGGGGCTGGGTGCAAATGTGAAGGGATTAAGGGAAAAATAAAAAACCTCATAGACACAGACAACAGTGCGGTGATTACCAGAGGGAAAGGTGGGTGGGGGAAAGTAGAAGAGGTTTCAGAGGAGGTAAATGGTGTTAGAAGGAGACTTGACTTGGGGTGGTGAACACACAGTACAATATACAGATGATATATTCTAGAATTGTATGCCTGAAACCTATGTAATTTTATTAACCAATGCCACCCCAATAAATTCAATGAAACACACACACACAAAGAAATGGAATAACTACTTGATAGAACTGTTGTGTGATTGAAATGAAACAGCACATGTAAAATGTCTGGCACAGATTGATTGAAAATAATTGGATTTCCTCATGAATATCTCAATTAAAATACATACTCTTTCCAATTGTTCTTATATTTACCTTTTAGGTCTACCCTTAGATATCAGACTAAATTGAATCCCCTGTCCTGTAATAGCCTGAACTTCCATATGCAGCACTTAAAAAAAAATACCTACCATCATATGTTGACATTTTATAAGTTCCATGATGAAAGGGACAGGGTTTGTCTTAGTAACTATGGCATCCCTCTGATCTAGCACAGAGACTGGCACTTAATGTAAGTTCTCAGTAAATTTTAGAAAGAACTGATAAGTGTTAAAATTCTGTCCGTCCCGATCTGCTTCCATAGCTGTTTCTACATGGCCTTATACGCCTTGGCCATTCTTAGTCTTCTAGTGTTATAGCTCTTTACGTATCTTTGGTACTCCTACCTTCAACTCAGTGCATCATTAAGGAGCTTTTAACATTTATTTATGTACATATCTTGAATTTATTCCTTCCTATCACCCCTATGCCATCATTCCAGCCTAAATAGACCCTTCTTATTTTATATCTAGTAAACTGAAATGGCCACTTGGCCTCTTGCTTGCCTCCAGCATTAGTTCATTCATCAGGACCTATTTATTACATCCATAGCTGCTATAAGTTTCCTCAAATGCAAATTTTATCATGGATTATCTGTATTTTGTAATGATAAATAATACAAATATATATATATATAGTAATAAAAATATCTACTGATTCCCCTTAGTCTCCTACAATGAACCCATCTCCTCTCTGCATAGTGCTATCAAAAGAATAGTGTTATTTTGCCCTGGCCAGTGTGACTCAGTTGGTTGGAGCATTGTCCTATAACCAGAAGGTTTCAGGTTCAATTTCTGGTCAGAGCACATCCCTGGGTTGCGGGTTTGGTCCCCCATAGGAGTGCAAATGATCCCCAGCCCAGGCCTGTATGGGAGGCAACCAGTTGATGTTTCTCACATTGATGTTTCTTTCTGTCCCTTCTTCTCTCTCTAAATGCAATGAAAAAATGTCCTCAGGTGAAGATTAAAAAAAAAAAAAAGAAAAAGAATAGTCTATTTTACTAGAGGAAGAGAATGTTTTAGTTATAATGAGTGGGAATAGAATGGGTTAACCCAATGAATCTGAGACATTTGGAAAAAAGGAAAAGTATCCTCTTAAAAACTTTAGAGGGTTTATTCTTACAACCACAAAAGTGAGGCGCGGCAAGCAAGTGCAGCAGTAGGAATTCCTTTAAATGGAGAGGGTTCATCTGGGTGTGACTTTTGTTGATGCCACTCCTTGGTGTTTGTTTAGGGGCCTCCTCTTCATGGTAGTGCTACTCTTAGAAAAGTCACGTGTAATCTATGTTAACAGTGATTCAGGGCAGGACGACGTGGGGTCTAATTAATAAGTTCTAGTAAGTTCTTGAGAGGTGTTTGGGAGGTATTGTATCACCAAAGTCTGCAGCACGGAGGTGTAAGCCTGCGACTGTAATGAGCCTGAGAATCAGACCTGCGGGGCTTTGCAGACAGCTAGTCTCTCCTGCTCCTTTCATCTTAGTGTAAATGAACGGGATGGGCTTACTCTCACCGTGGCCTCCTGTATGCTAAATGGTTTATTTCTGCAGGGGAGGAAACCCCTGTGTATAATTAAGTGACTCCACTGTTGCCCTTTAAATATTTGCTTATACCTCTGGACCTTCACGTATTCCTTCTCAGTTCCAAACACTTTGCCTCCCTTTTCCTAGGACGTAAACCTTTCCAACGACTCATTCAAAATGCAGATGCTGCTAGGAAATCCTTCCTAATTAGCTCCTCCTGACAGTTCATGCTTTTCCTGGCACCTTTTCATGCCGTTTTGCCTCTTGTGATCTATGCTAGCTAATCTGCTTTCTGGATTCTTGCTTTATGTACTTCGCGAGGCCTTGTAGTCTTTATCTGATTTACCCTCTTCCAGGGTGAGGACTTCTCTTTTGATTATCTCCCATGGCACCAAAGTGGTTGGATCACGTGTGTTTCTTCCATAAATGTTTACTCATTGGGATTATACTTGTATTTGTTACAGGAGCCACTTTCACCTTTAGGGAGTGTGTGGCTTCGGTTTGTAGATTGCATCTGACATTTGGAAAATATGTCCTAAAATGATAGACTTTTGCTGAAAGGAGTACTATATATTTCAAACCAAGATCCTTGATTTCCAGGTGAGGAAAGTCAGAAGGAGACAGCTGATGTGCTTGCTCAAGGTCATTCAGAGCAGAGACTGGCCAGGGTATCCAGACACCCAGTTGGGCTTTTTGCTACAGAGTGCTCTTGCACTGATAAGCTTCAGGTGCAGCTATGTTGGCTGGCAATTAACTTTGCTGGGTCAAATCTGAGAATGTTCCCTAGCAAGTGCTGCATGATAAAAGAGGAGACTGAATTCCACCAGTACAGGCTGAAATTAAACTGAAAGGAATATGACATGGTTATTTAAATATGTTTAATTTCATAAAACTCAGTAGATCAAAGTAATTATAGAGCAATAAAAGGCAAGCTGAAGCCTCAGATGGACCAGGGAAGAGATAAGGCTAGATGTTTTAGAACAACCACTGTTCTTCCTACAAAACATTTCCTGGTTTTGTTTTCCATTGTCTAGGTTTTTTTTTTTTTTTTAAATTTATTAAACTGGTTGGGTTGCAAACAAAGACATGTAAATATAATGTGGAAGCAATTTACTCACAAGTACATTTTTCCTTACATGAGGAAAAACATCCACTTAAATAACAACGTTACCCTAAACATTTTTAATTTTATACTTCTATGAGTACATCAGTTATCACTATAGCATATTAAAAATGGAGTACTATTCAATTGATAGTTATTTATAAATTTATACTTTAATAATTTAGCTTTTCCTCCTTTAGAATATACACTGCAAAAACAGGAAGTGAAGAAGGAAAAAATCAATTGTTAAGAAATTTTGCTGCCAACTCTAAATATAAGTCATATTCTAGATGTAAGAATTACTTTAAGTCCTTCAAAGTTCGGAGTGATTCCAAATGGAAGGAAGGTCACAATATGAATATCACTTTTCATTTGTAGGCAGTAGTTCTGAGAAACTGTGGGAAGATTTTTCTTTATCCAGAGTTGCTAATGTACAGAAAAAAAATAGTGTTTTTAGAGAAAATTATAAAACTTTTCAATTCTCTACTCTTAGAGACAAAAACTATTCAATAAATACAATAAAAATAGCAGTTTCAATTTTATAAACTGGCTATTTAATGAAGAAAAATAAAGTGGAAGGGAGAATGGAAAAGTACCGGGGCGGGGGAGCTGAAAAACAACAGAGGAGGATTCCGCAGACAGACAACTGAAACAGGGCGATAGAGAGGCGAAAAGCCAGACATGACAGGTGGGGCTGGATCTGCAAGGAATAAGGAAAACCCAGCCTCCGTAGTTTTAATTCTTTAAAAAATCTTTCTAGAATCTCTAATTTTATGGAGAATAGATCTAGATTTCAAATTAATGATGAGAAAGTACACTTCAGCTCTTATTTTTTTAGGGTTGCTTAGTTCTACCTTTGGAGAGTAGACCCCTTATAATAAAAAAATAAGAATATTCGTTATTTTTAATTACTTCTTTCCTGGATACCTAGGGAATCTTAAAATAACCTTAAATACTTTTTAGTTTTGGGTGCTGGGAGTGTGTGGAAAACATGGACGTTGGTGTTGATGTGACCAGTGCATGTTATAGTGACCAGATGAGAGAAAGGCAGAGGTCAGGGCTAGTTGGTGAAGTGAGATCTACCCCCTCTGGTTCAAAGTTGAGCTCTGGGCTGAGAGCAAGGGGGTGGGGGTTCCTATTTGACTTTGGGCCTTCAAGTTAAGTCACTTGCCTCAGTTTTAACAAATGTGAAATGTTTTACCTTTGCTTTCAATGAAACTATGGAAACGAAAGTGTATTAACATAGGTGTGAGCATTGATAGCTCTTAGGAAGAAAAGTTAGAACAGGCTATATTTAGTAGTAGACTAATACTTTCAGCTTTTTTAAATTATATAGTCACTATTGCTCCCCATTTACTGTGTACATTCCTGCATATTTCCTTCCTTCTTCGAAGATACAGAAGAGTTTACCCTGCATAATCAACCCTTCCACACACTCTCTCTGTATTATTTATAATGTATATATTTAAAAATTTGTATAGTTATATAAGTGTATTATAAACAAATATATAAATAAAAAAGTATATAAATAAATAGTTGATATACACACATGCATAGTTTCTTTTTTTCCTGAGAGCAAAGTTGTTGTCAGTTGAGTCCCCTCTGACAGGATTTTTCTCTTTGCTTGCAAGAACAGGCAGTACCTCAATGACAAATCAGTGAAGAAATAATGCTCTATTTAAGCAGGAAGCAGTTTAATATAGAGCATTGGATCCAAAAAGTGGACACTAGGTTCCAGGAATGACTCTCACCCAGAATGAAACAGAACTGTCTCCCTGGGAGAGCTTCTACCTTCGAGATCGCTTCAAGATTGTGATTCCAAGACACCTCCTGCAGTTATGATCCAGGGATATGAAGCTAGAATTGATAGTAGGCAATACAGCTGCTCCAATAGTCTCCAATCCCCTAAAATGGAGAAGGGATACTGGAGAACTGGACAGATGGACTCAACATTTCCAAGACTTCGTAGAAGAGCTGAAGAGAAAGGCAGAGAACTCTTGTCTCAACTTCCACCTTCCAATCTCATACATCCTAATCTATACTTCCCATATTCTCTTGAAGCCATGTTCTTGGTATAATTTCCACATCTCCCACCAGAAGGATAATGGAATGGAAATGAATTGTGCTAATTCACATTATCCATCATATGTTGATGCCAGTGCCTGACCTGATGAAGGAGATCAGATCTCACTCTTATTCTCCATCCTCCCCAGTGATACCCTGAGATGTGAAGAAGTTAGGCTGGAGTTGGTGCACTTAATTTTTGGACTCTTGAAATAAAAGAGCATAATTTAAAAAAATGGAAAAATGAAATAAGTTATTCCATAGTAACCCTAATTTTAAGCACTGTTATATCTCTCACCAAATACTTGCTTTCTAATCAAAATACTGATAAAGGACGAGAAAATGATTAGAGAACTAGATATCAATTAATTTTTATTCCCATAAGCCTGAGTCATTTTTCTTAGTAAAAAAAAGTTGTGAATTTTAGAGTAGACAAATTTTCTGATGATAAAAGTCAAATAGAACTCATGCTAACATATAACTTCTCTTTTTCACTGATACTCTAACATAAGAGTATCATTTGGAAAGGCTATCACATATGAATCCTTTTCAAACTAATGCAGATTAAATATAAATTTTCATTTCTCTAACAAAGCAGCTTCATAGTTCCTCTGAAATGTGTGTGCCGTGACTAGCGGGGACTTGGGACTAAAGAATCAAAGGAGCAAATGGGGATTGCAGTGCCCAGAAGAATTTTATAATAAAATGAGAGTGTTTTGTAAGGGGCCATGCTGCCTGGGGAATGCAAGAAGGAGATACAGGAGAGGCAGGGAGCCTCTTTCCCCAGCACTGTGTGAGGAGATGCTGGATTCTACTGTTATGTGGACAGTGCCCTGTAAACAGCTCTGGACTGACGGACAAAGAGCTCTTTGCTTGTGGATGGCAGTTTCAAGGTGAATGGACAACACGCTGTTTGGAAAGTCACCACTCTGATCTATGAAGGTAAAAACAGATCAGCTCTTTTGGGGTGAATTGCTATCAGTTTTCCTAACAGTGATGGAAGAACTGAATAGCAGTAGAAGCCCTTGTGTTTGGGTTTATACTGACACATGGGCAGTGGCCAATGGCCTGGCAATGTAGTGAGACAGGATTACAATGGAGTCTGGGCCCGCTAAAGGGATGCCAAATATAAGGCATGGCCCTATTGAAATTCGAGAGGCGCATTAAAGCAGGACATGTTGATGCCCTTCAAAACTCCCTTCCAGCTTTGGAACTTACCATATTTTGCTGTGTAGAAATGGAGAGAAGAAAAATATTAGCTGAGGGTTAAGTGAAGAAAAAACTGAGTTATGTTACGCAATGAGGTAAACCCAATATTACGTTAACACCTTGAAAACGTTCAGACCAAGAGGTATTATCTCTTAACTTGTTTATACCACATTCCTGAAAGGCTAAAACCATGTGCTCCACTCCTGCCCTAGGAACCTGACAAATATTAAATGGAAGCCAGCAAACCAGAATGACCTCGCCCTGGGAGACATTTTTGTATGATACAATGATGGATTGGATAGTTAATGACAGGGATTCTAGTCACATACCAGTACCCTTTGTCTTTTATGGTGGTTTTGCTATAATGGATCTGTGTTGAAAGACGGGATAAAATATGATACTGTGATTTATAAGGAATGTGTTTTGGTCATTTAGATGACCCAAATATATATCTCATTTATATATGACCCAAATATATATAGGAAACATATATATCTCTTATATAAATTTGGTCTTTGTCTAAAGCTCACAGCTCCAGGAACTCTTGACATTTCCTAAGTGTGACTAAGAGTGAAGAAGATGTCTTTTGTTATGTTAATGAGGTGATTTTTGGAAAGGACCTAAGAATGGGGGCTGCCTGCCAATGAGGCCAACCAGTGATTAGACGGTTGTAATTTTCAGTATCCCCTGCTCCCCAGTTCCAGAGAGGAGTTGGAGGTTGAACTAATTACCTACGGCAATGATTTAATCAATCACACCTATGTAACAAAGCCTCCATAAACACCTGAGTGGATGGAGCTTGGCGAGCTTCTGGGTTGGTGCACAGGTGGCGATGCGGGGAGTGGCGGCCTAGAGAGGACCTGGAAGGCCCTCACCCTCTCCCCAGGCCTTACCCTGTACGTCTCTTTCACCTGGCTATCCCTGAGTTATAGCCTTTCACAATAAACCAGTGAGCCAATAAGTAACATGTTTCTTTTAGTTCTGCAAGCTGTTCGGACAAATGAACTGAACCTGAGGAGGGCATTGTGGGAACCTCTGGTTTACAGGCAGTTGGGATTCTTAGTGAGAGAGGGTCATTGGAACCTCCAATCTGTGGTGACTTGGTCAGAAACACAGGTAACCTGGGTTGGCATCTGGCTGTCTAAAATGTACGTGTCAGTCAGTCTTATAGGACTGCACTCTCTACCTGTGGAACCTGGTGCTGTCTCTGGGTAGATAGTGGCAGAATTTAGCTGAATTCCTGAATACCCTGGTAGTGTCTGAGAATCGTTGGTGAGGATGACCCTTCCCCATCAGTGGGTTTGGGTCTGGGAACCCTTTTTAACTGCTTTATGAATGACAACATTACAAAGGAAAACATCCTGATAGAAATATGAATCTTTAAGTCATATTTCCAACTTTCCACAAATTTCATTCTTCAGTTAATATTAAAACAGGTTATTCCATGGCATTCCTTCCAATTATGTTCTCCTCAATAATATAGGTTAGCCAGTCTTGACCACTTGTCTGCATCCATCTACTGTAATGGAGATAAATGTATGATCATTCTTGAATAGTCAGAGATGTTCTGATTAAAGCGCTTGCCCAGTTAGTCTAGCTCCAATGTTCCATTATTGGGTAGAATGAATTTATTCGCACATAGCCGTTATCCAACTTATGATTTTGTTTCTTATAATCATTTGCAATTGTGTTTGAAGTAAGCTATAATGCAATTTTCTCAATTTAATATGAGCTATTTTTAGCAGTGCAAATCTCTGATTACAATTTTTAAATTTTATCCCTTAGTATAAGACGGGCATCTATGTTTAATCATATTCACAGATTACCTCAGTGAATACAAATGTGTTACATTATCTTTAAATAATGTCAGTATGTTCCAAGGTAACAGAAGTAATTGCATATTGATAACAGTCATTATTGTAAGTCATAGTCTCTAGGAGAAAATGCACTTGTATTTTTTAATAAGGTGCAACATTATTGTCTATGTTAAGATGATAGTATTTTGTTTCATATACAGACTATACTATCATTCTAATATAGTTGGCAGGCCCTACAAATAGATAGAATGCAAAATATAATCCTGAAAGTAACAAGATTTTGCAGTCTTTTGAAGCTGGAATGATGGATGTTATGAGTACCTTAGCAGAGCTAATATGAAGTTGCCATTATCTGAGACAAACTGTAGAACTTGCATCTCCTCTCCAGTTAGAGTGGATAACAGGAGCTAAGTCACTATTCTATACTTTTGTAGCAGAAATTTTCAGGTTTTGTATGGAGGCTTATTATGCAAACTAATCTGGGTGTGCCCCAGGAAAAAACTGTCCTTTTTCTTTTCTTTTTTTTATTTAAAATTTTTTTTCTTCTAAAAATATTTTGTTTATGCTACTACAGTTGTCCTACTTTTCCCCTCTTTACTCCCCTACACCTAGCTCACCCCTCACTTCCATAATCAGCCCCTTCACTGTTGTCCATGGGTCCTCCATATATGTTCTTTGATTAATCACTTCACCTTTTTTCAATCAGTGCCCCCTCCCCCCTTATAGCTATCAGTCTGTTTTATGAATCTATGCCTCTAGTTCTATTTTGCACCTTAGTTTATTTTGTTCATAAGCTTCCTCTTGTAAGTGAGATCATGTGGTATTTGTCTTTCACTGACTAGCTTATTTCACTTAGCATTATAGTTTCCAGCTCCATTCATGATGTCACAAAAGGTAGGAATTCTTTCTTTCTTTCTGCTGAATAGTATTCCATTATGTAAAGGTACCACAGCTTCTTTATCCACTTATCTATTGTTGGGCACTTAGGCTGTTTCCAAATCTTGGCTATTGTAAACAGCGCTGTTGTGAACATGGGAATGCATAAATTCTTTTGGTGTTTTGGGCCTCTTTGGGTATAATCCCAGCAACGGAATTGCCACATCAAAAGGCAGTTCCATTTTTAGTTTTTTGAGGAAATTCCAAACTGTTTGGAATTTCACCAGTCTACATTCCCACCAACAGTGCACTAGGGTTCCCTTTTCTCCACATCCTCGCCAGCACATGTTGTTTGTTGATTTGTTGATGATGGCCATTCTGACAGGTGTGAGATGTTATCTCATTGTGGTTTTAATTTGCATCTCTCTGATGGTTAGTGATGTTGGGCATCTTTTCGTATGTCTATGGGCCCTCTGTATGTCCTCCTTTTGTATTTTTTAATGAGGTGCAACATTATTGGCTATGTTAAGATGATAGTTTTTTGTTTTATATACAGACTATACTATCACTCTAATATAGTTGGCAGACCCTACAAATAGATAAAATGCAAAATATAATCCTGAAAGTAACAAGATTTTGTAGTCTTTTGAAACTGGAATGATGGATATTTTGAGTACCTTAGCAGAGCTAATGGGGAAGTGTATATTCAGGTCCTTTGCAAACACTGTCCTTTTTCTAAACACAATAAAACATCATGGAATGGAACAGGGGGATGGTTATCAAACACTCATTTTCTCTGATCTAAGTTTTTTATCAAATGGGTGGGTTGTCACAGGACAACCACCATGTCACATACCTCCAGAGGATGCCATTCAAACTGTATCCTACATGATTAATATTCCATTAACTGGCGCTATGCACACCTGTGTGGCCATCCACTCTTGCCCTGGATGTCATAATATCTCAGTGACATTTTCAGGAATGAGCAAGGGCTGGTAAGACACTCTGAGATGATTTAGAAAGTGTTCCAGCACTCATTGTTTAGTGAATGAATGAGTACCATTTTTTCTTTGCCATAATCTTTTCAAGGGCAAGTATCTCATTATAATTGAGCGTACTCGTCTTAAATATGACCTAAATTTTAATCTCAGGTTTAGTACTAGCTGAGTGATAGTTAGACAGGTTATTATATCTCTGGGCCTTACTAGTTGCCTTTGTAAAACATGAAATTTGGACTCTAATAGGTATTTTTAAATCTTTTGTTCTTACCAGTGGAACCCTTAGGGCTCAGCTGGACTTGGTTAGGAGATAGACTGCCTGATTTAGTTTTGGGGGGCGGGGGGAGTTCTAATACCTGGAAGGGAACTTCAATCCTGGTTCTCCTTGGTAAGTATAAAAAAGACTGAGTTGCTGAGTTGCTAAAGTGTGTGTGTATGTTCATCATACTCAGATTATATATGAGGCACTATCTCATACCTATTTTGTGCTTACTTTTAGAATATATATTTAGATACCATGTTCTAAGAAGAACTCCTAAAATTATGGTTTCAAAGAGGCTCTGGAGTCAGATCTATTTTAAATTGAGTTTTGGCTACGTAATATGCTTTGGCTAGTGGAATGTTTGTGGATTTAATATGAGCTCAGTATGGAAGCGTGTTTGTGCAGTTGAGTTGGCCCTTTTGCACACCTGTACCACCTCCTGAGAGGACGTTGTCTTCGGTAGCTATTGGTGGAGCACACCTGGGCACACACTGCAACCTAGAGCTAACCCTAGACTATGTAACCCACACCCCAGCTGATGCATGTTTATAAAATTAAAAATAAACATTTTACACCATTGAGGTTTGGTTTGTTAGACAGCATTATTGAGTAGCTGAGTATAGTAATTTATAGCAATTACTGTGATCTCATTAAATAACAATAGGTACCAAAGTTGTACCAATACATCATTAAGTTTGAAAGCTGTATCTATTTAGAAGTAAGGAATTGGATAGTAATTTGAGAATAAGTTGGAAATAGAAATAATGAAAAAGAAATGGATGATCTGTGAGGCCAGAGAAGTCATAACAAATATATAAACAATATTAAAACCACAAATGATAATTAAGAACAAACAATACTGAAAAGATAATTAATCGGCTCAGATTCAATGGCCTAACTAAAAGTGGTGGGAATAGCTAAAAAGGACTTATTTTCAACTGCCAGTTTATTTTCTTTATTGACCATTTTTCTAACTTGTTCCACAAAAGTCTATTACTGGGGAGATCCAAGATGGTGGAGGAATAAGTGGAGCTACACTAACCTCCTCCCAGGACCAATCCGGAATTTCAACCGAATTGTAGAGAAATCATCCTGAATAACCAACTGGACACTAGCTGGACACTGTCCTTATAACCATTGACAGACAGAAGAAACAACTTCACCACAAGGAGACTAGTAGGCAGTGCAGAGATACTAGAGGGCAGGCTGGGCTCCTATGGGTGGCAGCTGAAGTTCCAGAGGGATATTTCAGAGGCTGGGGGTTTCCCCCTGGGAAGTGTGGGGTCTAAACCCTAAGCTGGGTTCCCTAGCCTATAGCACCTGAACTAGAAAGGAACCCAGATAACATCCAGCTGTGAAAAGCAGCTGGGTTTCTGTCTGCCGGAGGGGAGACAGCTGGAGGCTCAGAGAGCCACTTAAAAGGGCCAACACACAAAATTTCATTTGCAGCAACTTACCTGGGATCTGGCAGAGGGAGGGCAGAGTGGACTGGAGACGCTTTAGGAGAGTCTGGGGCTAGTGGCTCTTGAGAAAGAACTGAAGGAACAGTCTCCAGGATTCTTGTGCTGAGTCATTTTCCATCTTGCAGAAGCCATCTTTCTCAGGCAGAGCATTCTACTCCAAGTGGCATCCCAGGTAAGTAGCCCCACCTGCAGGAGTTACTCTGCCCCACCCTCTGGTGTTTAAGCTGCGGACTGCAGCTTGAGGCTATATCATTGATTAGTTTAACAGTTAAGGAGGGCCTCTGTGAGACTTCAGCTGACCCCCCTCCCCTGGCCCATTGCTGATAAAAGCTGGCCTTGGTGTGAAGCCTGGTTCTGTCTCCCCACAAGCAGAGCCAGCAGAGAGAAAGCCACATATCGGGAATCGCTGATAGCTCCAAACAGGTTGACCAGGGCCAGTCACAAGCAGCATCTGACAAAGGCCTAACCAGAGTCTTTGTAGATCTACCTAATACATAGAAAGAAATACAAAGAAGCACCCAAATGTACAGACAAAGAAACACATCCCAAATGAAAGAGCAAGAGATTCTCCAGAAGAAGAGCTAGATGAAATGGAGGCAAGTAATTTATCAGATAGAGAGGTTAGAGTAATGATTATAAGGCTACTCAATAGCATGAAAAAAGACATAGAAGACATAAAAAAGGGCCAGTCAGAATTAAAGAATGCCATATCTGACATAAATAATACTTTGGAAAGAATAAACAGTAGGTTAGATGAAGCAGAGTATTGAATCAGTGATTTGGAAGACAAGGCAGAAGAAAACACCCAGGTATAGCAGGGGGAAAAAAAAAGAGAGAGAGAAAATGAGGAGAGCTAAGAAACACTTTGGACAACGTGAAGCATAACAAAAGTCTTATTACCTAGGAAATAAGAGTATGTATGTCCTTTGACTTTTTATAACCAAGTAAATTTACTTCAAGAATTCACTGAAAGATTATCTCATTACTTCATTCTATAATTACATTCAGTCCCACAACACTTATTTATGTACCTGTTTGGAAAAAATATCATTTGAAGTTCAAGTTGATTTTAACATCTCAGCCTTCTTAGGGCAAGGTGTATATGTAGTTGCTGGTAATAGGGTATTGATGGCATACTTTATCATTTCTTTTTTTGGGTGGTGTTCTTTTATACTTAGGGACTGGTGGGAAGAGAAAAAGGAAAAAGGAAAAAGGAAAACTTGAAAGATTATTTGGTATGTGAAGTTTACCAGTGTGGAGGAGGGCTGAACTGCCCTATATAAAAATACGAATAAATTTGATAGGCTAAGATGTTTTACTAAGAATAAATTAAGACAGATGTTAGGGTAGCCAAAAACTTTGAGGCAGAAGTGTGTCTAATATTCAACCTAAGTTTTCTCAAAATCCCCTTTGTTTTTCAAATGTAAAAGTGTTTTGCCTCAAACCTTCAGTGAAGTCTGTAACTCACAGAAATGCCACTTTGAATGACTTTTTGGTAGTGGTGGTGCGGGATGAAGAATGGGGATAAAGAAAGGAAAATGAGCTAAGATATACAGTATCTGAGTCAGTGAAGCACTGAAAGGAAACAGCAAAGCCTGTCCACGGGTGGTGGAATTGAGAACATTTAAAGTTCAGTGAGACCACTGTGTGCCTGTGGAGGCAGTGGTTCTCAGTGGTGGCTGGGTTCACCCAGGGAGCTTTAGTAAAATACCCAGCTCTAGGTATTCTGTGTAAGTAGTCTGGGATAGGGCGATGGCTGCAGAACTCCCCAGGGGGTTCTAATTTGCAACTGGCTATAGCACAGTTCTCCACTCTGGGTATACATTAGAATTAGCTGGGGAGTAACAAGTACCAATGACTGTGCCATATCTCCAGAGATTCTGATTTAATTATTCTGTGATGGAGGCAAAATATCACTGATTTTTAAAGATTTCCAGGTGCTCCTCATGTACAACCAGGGTCAGATGAGGTCCCCAGGACACTGGAAAAAGCACAGGTTGCTGAGGATGGTAGGAGGAAGAGAGAGAGACATGGGACCCTTTCTGGGAAGATAAAACCTTACTTCACTCTGGGGGGAGGGTTAGAGCTCATTCACCCACAAACTTATGGAAGCTTACAAAGTAGCAAGAAAGCAGTTGCAAAATACTAGTGTCTCCTCTGGATTCATGGGTGCTATGAAGGAATTCAGGGTTGTGTGACAGTGAGCCTTTGGAGATAATTCCCGTAATTCAGGGATATTAGATTGCCAGATGTGATAAATAAAAATATAACATACTCAGTTTAACCAGAATTTTGCATAAATAGCCAATATTTTTCAGTATAAGTATGACCCATATAATTGGGTATACATCTATTAAATAATTATGTGTTGTTTATCTGAAATTCAAATTTAACTGTGCCCTATATTTTATAGGGAAACCTTAGGGATAGCTTGAGTTTGTTATTAAACTGGAATAGATAATGAGATCTTGGTACTGATTCACAACAGGTTTAGGAAGACCTACTATATGCAAGTTAACACGGTAAATCCTGTGGAAGAGCCTAATTACCTAATACTTTTCCCTTGGCTTTTAGGAGTTTAGGATATACTAATTCAGTAATAAGTGAGAAACAATTTTTGTATAAACAATAAACCTTCCTAAGAACTCTGACCTGCTGTTTAACTCAAAATCCCATTTGTAAATTGCATGGTTCCATGACACAATGGCAATATAACAGAGCACCAAATATAGAAAAACATGTTGAAAAATTTGGGGTCATTTTTAGTATCATTTATAAAGTTCATAATTGTCTCTTACCCTGAATACTTATGTCTTAAAGTGTAGAAAAAGTCTTTGGTGTTAATAGAATCCTCAATCTCAGTTAATTCAATAATAGTCATGGTAAGCTTATTGCTTTTTATTTCTTTCATAGGACCTTTCATCTCAACTGTGTAGGAATTCATATCTTGAAAAAAGGCATACAGTTAGTGAGGATAACAGATAGTCTTTGAAAAGAAGAGATTAACATGTTAAAGACCTAATTCTGGATAGAAAAAATCAAAACCAAAGAAACCTCTTAAACGTTGCAAATTTAGTTCTGAACCCTAACAGAATTATAATTGCAGAATAAATTTAGAGATAGTCTATGATTCAAATATTACATTTCCTGTGTTTCTTATAATGATATTAAAACAACTCTCTTTAGAAAATAAAATGAATATGAATAAAAAGATAAGGATTAATAGATGTCAACATTCATTAATGATACTGAGTACTAAATGACAATAAGATTTTATATTATTCATTACTGCATAAGAAGCCATTTATAATAACATTGTATCATGTATAATAGTTATACATGATATAATTTTCAGTTAGAACTGTTGAAACTAAGTTAAGGAAAACAATCCCTGGAATATACAGGTAGAATATTTAGAAACCTGGGTAGGAAACCGAAGGTCTTAGGGATACAGGTAGTAGTTCAATTTCTTCTAATTGAAGGTCATGACTTTGGGAAATAAAGAAGGAACTGAGAGGCGAACAGCTGGTTCTATAGATGGTGTCAAAGAACAGAATTTAGTTTTCTGGATGACGATGCATGATACCAAACTAATGCTCCTGGCAGAGGACAAGTACATCTAATGAAGAGTGGGAAGAACAAACTTGGCAGAAGATTTGCTGACCGGAACAAGAAGGCATTGATATATGAGTAGGGTAAAGAAAAAGGAACAAACAAGCTGTTAAATTATACCCTATGGAGGAAAACAAGCTGACTTAGGAAGAGCAAAAATAGTGGAGAGATGATTAGTAAATTAAGAGGATAACAGGAAAGAAGATAATGTAGAGATATTTGTGGCTTTATATGTTTATATCCATATTCACATAGTGTAGGTAATGATAACATTTTAATTAAAAGGTAAGTAAGTAGCATTAGAAGGCTTTCATTATGAACTGATGGGGACGAGAGCACTGGCAGGGGACAGCTATTTGACCCTGAAATCCTAAGTTGTTACCGCTTCTATCAAAGACACTGGACAGCATAGAGGAACAGGAGGTAGGGTCTAAAGAATTGGCCATAGGATTTCCTGGTAAGAGAGATTTTGGTGAAGGACCAAATAATGATTCTCTACCGAACAATTTAAAGTATTATAGGAAGAGAAAATTAGCATCTTAAAAAGGAAATACACTTTAGTTTCTCTCTGTTTTCTTCTACTTAGACTGTGATGTATTAACACATTTCAAAAAGCCTAGGGAACATAGAACACAGTTCAGATCTTGAGGGGGTGAAGAAGGCTAGACCTCTTCGATGAAGAGTGTATAGCAGAAGGGATGATGATGATGATGATGACTGACGCACAACAGTGGTGGGAATGGATAGTTTTGGAAGCAGGCAGCGTCTAGTATTTCAGCTTCCATGTGTCTCTTAATATCTGCTATGGACTTGATGTTTATGTCAAAATTTAGCATGAAAAATTTGTAACTTTACTTTCAATACTGAATCCTCATTTCTTGTCTTCTCAACAGCAGAAAAATTAGTCTGGTCTCCTCCTACAGTTACATCACATTAATGACTTTTTAGTCTTTTAAGGTATAGACTACATCAAAGTCAGTGATTGCTCAATCATTTCAGGTTTAAAATTCAGTCACATTCAGGATTTCTGAAACTCTGTTCACTTACCCTCCCCGACCTTGGAGCTGATTTGCAGTGGATGGGAATTAACCGTTGCTGCAATGTCACTGGGCGGAGGAACATTCATTTCTCCCTTTTGCTTCCTCTTCCTGACATGTGCAATTGACAAGTCATGACCTTTACTTATTGGCATCTAGCTCTGTATTTGCTCATATGTGAAAAGACGTGTTCAGTTCCTGGCATGGATAGTCAATAGCACTCTAGTCACAATCTTCCTGCTAGCTTTCTCCCTGTTAGTGTTCTTGCCTGCTCAAAAGTATGGATCAGGTTAAGCCGATGCCCTGTACTTTTCTTGGGGCTGTAGACGAATGGCCGTAGGAGCACTTTTACTTCTGACAGCAATTTTATTCATCTCTTTTTCTCTTTATCCATGCTATTATAAACTAGTGAATATGGACAGACTTTTTCTTACAGCGCTCCAGACACATAGCCTTCTAATCTTGGCTCTCTAAATGTAACAGGTCCCCATTTTAGTTCCATCCTACCTCGCCCACTAATGAGGGAGCATTACATCACTATGTTGACCAATGACTGACTGCTCTCTTGCATTCCAAATTTATTCTTTCTTCTTCAGTGACACTCATCCATTATTTATGGAGATAGGGAATAAAGAAAAACTTAACAACTTTTTCACCAAATGCGTCAATTAGACTCCTTCTTTAATATTTTAAAATCAAGAAATTATTTTTTTCTCCTTTCGCCTTGATAAACTTAATTCCTGGAGGCAGTGCTAAATGAGTGTACTTCACAAGATATTTGCATTGAAGAAATAAACGGATAATGTTTCATATCATACTGTAACTGGTATGTTTTAATTCCAGTTAGATTTGTATTCTGATAAATTTGTATTAAACTTATGGACAAAAGTCTTCATAAGCACGCATGCCTGCCTATAATTTACATATTTCCAGAAGGGCAAATTTATTGGAAAACCCAACAATCTATTAAATAAACTCTGTAGAAGTCTCTCTGCCAATATTGGAGTTGCCTTGAGAAAATTATTTAATTTTCCAAATTTTCTTTTCCTTCATCTGTAAAACAGGAATAGTAAATTGTACCTATTTATTTCATGAAGTTTTTCCAATGATTAGATGTTTACAAAATATTTACCTTAGTACCTAAATAGTGCTAAGTGTTTAATGTTTGTGATCCCCTATTTTTATACTAACATTGAAATCTTGGGACCTTGGGTAGAAACACATTGCAGAGTGAAGATAAGAGAAACAAGTGAATAGTTTATAGAATATTTATAGACTGCTGGAACAAATTGCCTTTCCCTCATGTCCATAAACCATCTAGAGAGTGTTTGACACGCAGTAGATGTTCAAATGAATGCATAAATACTTTCTCAATTTTAAATTTCTTTATCTATTGTGTTTCCTTCCATGTTTAACAAAAATAATTGAACCTGAAAGAGAAACCATGGAGGATAAACATTTTTGGAAAAGAAGTTTAAAGAAAATGTTTAAATGGGGTTTTTTATTGTGATACAATAATCTGTCATATGTTTAAAGGATAGTAATTGGTTAAAGAAGGATGAGTCTGGTGGAGAAGCTTTTTTTTTTTTTTTGCTTACAAGCAAAATGAGACACCAAGATAATCTGGGAGCATCAGCATTTTTATTCTAACTTGTGATGCTCCTGGGTCTCAGTGACCTGAGGTGTTGTTGAACTAGTAGAGTTTCTGTCTGGAAGTGGAGGTGGGTGCTGGAACCAAAGTCCTTTAGCAGAATAGGCTTCCATGGCTAATTATTTATTTCCCTACTCTGCAGGTTCTAGCCATGTTGAGATATATGGGGAAATCAGTAATAGTGTCAAAATCTCCTAGGAATATCTTTAAATACAATTATAAATATTGTTTTGTTGATCAGGGCCCTCTCTTTTAGGGTCTAAGGAGGAATGAGAAGAATTACAGATTTTATTTTTAGACCATCATGGAGTTTCTGAATACAGAGTATGGCAGTTAAGGTTCTAGATGCGAACAGCAGGAACTGACCATGGCTAAACCATGAATTTGGTAAAAAGTTGTTAGTGAGCTTGTGAAAACTGGGGAGATGGGAGAAGAGGGTTTGAAATCAGGAACCAGTGGAGCTCCATCCAGACCTGTAACCCAGACACACTCTCATAGGAGCTGTTCAGCACCTTGAAAGTAGATGCTGTGGCTGGCAGAAGGGTTACATACCACATGTCCAGTGAATTATAAAACAAAATGGAACTATAAGACAATTTGAGACCGTTTTCTTTAAAGTATTTTGGAGCCATGATAACACCACTAGATTAGATAAAACTGCCTCATTTAAAGGTAATTAAATGGGGGTGATTTTTAAGAATTGAAGTAATATATCCTGTTATAACTATTATAATATAGAAGTATATTCTAAAACATTATTTCCCACCTATAATTTCACTATGCAGAGATATTTCTCTGAAGATCCATTTTGAGTTAACTTTTGCATAAAGTATGAGGTTTAGGTCAAACTTCTTTCATTTATTTAACCTGCGGCTGTCCAACGGCTCCTGCACCATTATCGAAAAGGCTGTCCTTCTTCTATTGAATTACTTTTGTACCGCTGTCAAAAATCAGTCAGGTATATTTATGTGGGTCTATTTCTGGGAACTCTATTCGGTTTCATTGATCTGTGTGTCCATTCCTCCGCCAATACCACCACACTGTCTTGATAACTGTAGCCGTGTAGTAAACCTTCATTCTGGGTAGAATGATTCTTCCCATTTTATTCTTTTTCAAAATTCTATTAGCTAGTCTAGGTTCTGTGCCTTTCTGTGTAAGTTTTAGAATAGGTTTGCCTATGTTTTCAAAAACCATACTGGGCAGTAGTTTAAGTTTTAAAAAGTAATTGGCTATTATTGTGTTGATACTTTTTTCTTTATAGCACTGGATAAAGCAATAAATACGTTAATATATGAACCTAATAAAGACATATTTTAGTGTAAGTTAAAATACATACAAGAAAAATATTAAAGGAGTAAAACGTGTGTTGAAATTGTGTTGCAAACATCAAGACAAAGTCTGAATTTTAAATATAGAGCTCTGCCACTAAAATTGCTTAGACATAATTTCACCCCAGTGAGAACTATCATCCGTAGACCCACGGTCGTGTTTTCTAGTACTGTTTCCCTCAGAGAAGTGGTGGATTTGAGATGTGGGTCAAGGAGAGGACAAGGTGGTGCTGAGACATCTAATTATGCCAGAAATCAGGAAGGCTTCAAAGATTAATGGAGTCATGTCAAAGAACACAAGAGCCAGATCAAAGAAGCTTTCAGTGACCAAGATTGTGACACTATACATAAGTGAGAATAATTATTATAACTTTTGGAATTACAATGATTCTGCAAAAATCATTGAAAATGAACAAAGAGAGGCAGGGGGCAGGGAGAGAGACACCACCGCAGAAGTTCATTCATCACCATTTGAAGCTGTTATTAAAGCAGCTTTTTACATTAAAAGATGGAAATAAACAGGGAAGATCTAAGCATAATCTCCCTTTGTTGTGCTATATGAATTTCAGGTTCAACAAATAGCCTCACTCTACTTTAAATAAATGATTATTTTGTGATCTGAGAATTATTGATTTAGTTAAGGTTTAGTAATGGTGTTAAAAGCATTGCTTCAATGGCTAGTGGGGAAATGGACAATAGTAGAGTGTCTGTGGCTTGAAGAATAAGGCCTCTCTCACCCCCAACATATTCCTATCATAAACCCTGGAGCCTGTGACTAGTAAAAGGAACTGCAGATTTGATTAAGTTAAGGGGACTTGGAAAAACAGGTGGATCAAAGTCAGAATAAGAGATGTGGCAATAAAAACAATGATCAGAGTGATGCAAGTTCATGAGCCAAAGAAAACAGACTTCAGCAGGCAGAACAGGAAAGGAATGGATTCACTCCTAGAGTCCCAGCTGTCTTTGACCCATTTGGACACCTGACTCCAGAGTTGTAAGATAATAACTGTGTTGTTTTAGGCCACTAAATTTGTTACAGCAGCCATATAAACTAATAGTATCAAAATTAACCCCAGCCAGCTTAATTTCTGCAGTTAGACAATGGAGAGATCAGGTTGTCATTACATTGATTCGGTGGTCAGTTTTATTGTGACTTGAAATTGACCAAGTTCTTAGACTTAATGCCAGGCTAACTGGAAATACAGGGGCTAGAAAAATGGTAAAACAGCACTGACAAGCCCAGGAAGTGTAAGACAAATGGCCCAGTTGCTTCCAGTGGGAAACGAAGAAAGGATAGAGTTGCCATTTGGGAAGACTGAGGGCAGAGCCAAATTGGGGAGATTTTTTTGGAGTCGTTAAGCTTTGGATACCTATTAGACATCCAACTGGACATGTGAATAGTTGGAGACATGAATGTGGAATTCAGAGAAGGACCAAGATGGGGTGTGTGTGTGTGTGTGTGTTACAACGTAGGAGTCATCAGTGTACACATAGTATTTGAAGCCATGGAACCATGAAGAGTTGAGATCAAGAAAAAAGTGGAAATTAATAAAAGAAAATGTCTAAGGACAGAGTACTGTGACCTTACAACATTAACAGATCTTGAAATAAAAAGGAGACAGAAAAGGGACTGAGAATTTGCCAGACATTTAAAGCATTGTGATGTTTAGAAAACCAAAGGTAATGTTGACCAGGGAGGAAGAGATCTATGGCGTCAAATACTTATCAACATGGTGTATGCAACAGGCACTTTTGCAACATGCTTTTCACTCAGCGTTGCGAGATTCATCTAGAGTGATATGTTAACTGTAGTTTATTTTTAGTGCTTTAAAATCGATAATGTTACTACTTCTAAATGTCTTTGTTTTTTTCTTTTGGTCAACTAATTACTATTTTAAAAAATGCTGTATGAAATACCTGTAACATATTTCATTTTGTGCATGTATAAAAGTTGCTTTAGAGATTATACCTAGGAAGGAAGTTGTGGGTTTATAGGTAATGAATATTTTAATTTAAGTGTATATCATCAATTGGTTTTCAAAATGGTAGTATGAATCTGTGTTACAAGCAGTATGTGAAAGTTTCTATTCTTCGTTGAGCATTACCAGACTTTAAAAATTTTGCCAAATTAATAGCTAAATGGAATTTTTTTTTTAATTTGAATTTTCTTTATTACTAAGGAGATTCAGTACTTTTTAAAATCATATTTGGGTTTTCTCTGTGCTATGCTCTAACTACTTATTTCACTCACACTTTTATTTGGTTGTTTCTTAAAATTTGATTTTTAGGAGGTATTTTTGATCTTGAGCTATTAATCTCTTGTTGAATATATGCATCACAAATATCTCCTCCTTACAGTCTAGATCATAGCTATTCTTTTCACTTTTTATAGGGTCATATTATAAATAGAATTTTTAAGTTTCTATTTAGTTGAAATATTCAATATTACCTATGTGTAAGTTTCTGCATTTATAAAATATAACTAATAGGGTCTATCTCACACTGTTATGAGGTTTCAGTGAAATAATACCTGCAAGATACTTAGCCCATATTTGCTAAGTGTTTGATTCATGAAATAAACTCAGTAACTATTTGCTTTTATTAATATTATATCCTTCATTACACAGAGAGCTTCTGGGTGAAAGAAAAATAATTTTATGTCTGAGACAGGAAAATGAAATGACTGGACTGATTTAAAATTCTAACTCTGTCATACATTAATCTCTAGTTATCTGTAGGGTAATTTCTGGGCTTTTTCTTCTGCCCCAATGCTGCCCTGGTTTAATTAATAACTTAATATAACATAATGAGAAATCTTGACATTTAGTTGTAGAAGTCTTCTCATCTTAATCAGGTTTCCCCCTCAAAATAGTCTTGGTGATTTGTGCTCTTTTTCTTTGCAATATAAATTTTAAAATAAAAATGCTCACTTTCATGAGAAAGAAAGCCGACAATGGGAATGAAGTGGTTCATGTGCCGAAGATGGAAATTCATTTGCTTTGATATGCAAGTAAATCAGTACCTACTACTACAATTTAGGATATGGGTTAGGCAGAAATAATAGACATTAAGGACAATAAAATTATAGAAAAGACTTTTAAAATTCTCTGAAATGATTTAATGTTACCATCATGCAACCAGGTTTTTTTCTTATCGGTCCAGGTATAAACATTTAAAAAAATTTAATGCAGTATAATACATTTATTTTAAAAATATTTTGAATTCTTAATGATATTTTATTTTTTAAAAAATATTTTATTTTAGTTGTCCCAATTTTACCCCTTTTGCTCTCATCCACCCCCTACCACTCTCTCAGGCAATCCCCATACTGTTGTCCATTGTCCATGTCCATGGGTGATGCATATATGTTCTTTGGCTACTCCCTTCACCTTCTTTCAACCAGTCCTCACCTTCCCCACCCCTCTTACAGTTGTCAGCCTGTTCCATGTTTCTATGCCTCTGGCTCTATTTTGCTTGTTAGTTTATTTTGTTCATTAGATTCCACATATCAGTGAGATCATATGGTATTTGTCTTTCACTGACTGGCTTATTTCACTTAGCATAATTGTCTCCAGCTCCATCTATGCTGTTACAAAAGGTAGGAGTTCCATCTTTTTTACTGCTGCATAGTAGTTCATTGTGTAAATGTACCACAGCTTTTTTATCCACTCATTTACTGATGGGCACTTAGGCTATTTCCAGGTCTGGCTATTGTAAATAACACTGCTGTGAACATAGAGTTGCATATATTTTTTTGAACTGGTGTTTCGTGATTCTTAGGGTATATTCCCAGAAATGGAATTACTGGATCAAAAGGCATTTCCATTTTTTAATTTTTTGAGGGAATTCCATACTGTTTTCCACAGTGGCTGCACCATTCTGCAACAGTGCACTAGGGTTTCCTTTTCTCCACATCTTCGCCAGCACTTGTTGATTGTTGATTTGTTGATGATGGCCATTCTGACAGGTGTGAGGTGTTATCTCATTGTGGTTTTAATTTGCATCTCTCTGATGGTTAGTGATGTTGGGCATCTTTTCGTATGTCTATGGACCATCTTTATGTCCTCCTTATAGAAATGTCTATTGAGGTCTTTTGCCCATTTTAAATTGGATTGTTTGTCTTTCTGGTATTAAGTCATATAAGTTCTTTATATATTTTGGAAATTCAATGCTTATCCAATCACAACACGATATCAAACTATATTATAGGGCTACTGTAATCAAAACAGCCTGGCATTGGCATGAGACTAGACATTCATATCAATGGAACAGAGCAGAGAGCCCAGAAATAAATCCACACCTTTATGGTCAATTAATATTTGACAAAGGAAACAAGAGCATACAATGGATTAAAGACAGTCTCTTCAATAAATGGTGGTGGGAAAACTGTACTGTCACATGCAAAAAAAAAAAAAGAAACTAGACCACAACTTACACCATACACTAGAAAAAACTCAAAATGGATAAAAGACTTAAATATAAGTTGTGATATCCTAAAAATCCTATAGGAAAACATGGGCAGTAAAATTTCAGATATCCTGCAAAGCAGTATTTTTGCCAATACATCTCCTTGGACAAGGGAAACAAAGGAAAGAATAAACAAATGGGACTACATCAGATAAAAAGCTTCTGCACAGCTAAAGAAACCATCATCAAAATGAAAACAGAACCAACTGTATGGGAGAACATATTTGCCAATGATATATCAGGTAAGAGTTTAATTTCCAAAATATATAATGCAATATAATCAATTTAATTTTATGTATAAATAATACATCTCATATGACCCCAACATTAAGAACACAAAGTAAAGGCTCAATACTGAATTTTGTTAATTCCTTCAGAGTTTGAGAAAATTATAATTCATTCTCTTTATGCGTAACACTTGGAGAATTAGAACATCACAAAGAACTGAAAAATACAATTAACATGAAAGATTACACCGTGTTAGTTAAGGTTGATACTTTTTTGCTTAATTTGTTTTTGTGACACTTTATGAAGAATATTAAATACATTAAAAAACTTTCCCAAATTTTCAAACTAATATTATTGAAGACAAGCTGATCTTTCAATGGAAACCAACTCATAATTTCTTGTTCAGCTTTTCTATTTCTGTATTAATCTTTATTTTAAATGTAAATTCACCATTAGGCTTTTTTAAAATCAACTTTATTAAAGTATAACTTACATATGAACCACACACATTTAAAGTATACAATGCTATAAATTTTGACACATACACACCTGTGTTACCACTACCACAACCAAGATACTATAATTTCCATTACCCCTAAAAGATTCTGTGTCCTTTTACAATCCCGTGTTTCCTCCATCGCTGTACCCAGGCAACAACTGACTTAAGATGGACATCAGCATCACTGAGGAGCTCGAGGGTGGCTATTCTCTCCTTGGCAGGGCTGATGATAGAGCATGCTTCATAGAACTGGGTTCCCTGATGACAATAGGGTAATAAGATCTCAAAATAATAGAGGCATGGTGGCAGCACTTAACCACCTAAGGCATGATGAGAAAATTATTATAATGAGGAGAAAAATTTAAATAGCAGGTGTCCATCCCTAGGAGAGAGAGGTAGAGCCTATGAGGTAAAATCTATTGCAGGAAAGATGGCCAAATAGAAGCCTCCAAAACTTTGCCACTCAGCCACAGTAGCAAATAAGAAATAATATCTCATTCTGGAGGGGGAAGGAGGTGGAGAATTGTAGAGATTAGTGCCACTACCTTAAAGACTGAAAGAACGCATGGATAATAGTCCATAATTCACTAGGGTTACTCCTGAATAAAACCAAATGGATCCTGACAGTGGACTCCTACAAACTCAACGAGCAGTACTCAAGTGGCAGCTTTTGAGCCAGATATAATGGGATGTTTGCTGCAGACATGTGGTCTCTAGTCATTAATCTCGTGAGTATGTTCTCTCCCATGCTTCTCAAGGAAGCGGCCCAGGAGCAGTTTGTATTCATGGGGGCTGACCAAGAATACGCATTTATAGTCTTGCCCATGGCAATATTAACTCTACTGGCCTCAATTATATATTCTGAAGAGATTTGACTGTTGAACATCCTTTCTGTAGAACACCACTGTGGTCTGTTATATCAATGACATTGGTTAATTAAACCAGAGAAATAATAAATGGCAAGCATAGTTGAAGCTTTGATGAGATATGTTTTTCAGAAACTAAGAAGATAAACCCTGTGGAGTGTCAAATGCCTGCCACATCAATGAAGTTGTTAGGGATACAGTAGTCTGGATCACGCTGGGATTTCTTTTCAAAAGGAAAAGATAGATTGTTGTACCTTTCACCTCTCAATTGTGAAAAGTAAGCACAAAGCACAATTTGCATTCTGAATACAAATTATTCTATGCATGGGAATACTTCATCGACTCATTTACCAAGTGACATCGAGGGCTATCTTTTTTGATTTGGGCCTTGGGCAGGAAGAGGCTGTTATCAGATCTGATCTGTGATACAAACAGCCCTGCTGCTTGGGCTGTACAACACAGTGGACATTATTACAGTTTTCTGTGGTAGGAAAGGGCACCATGTGGATTTTGCCCAGCTTCAATGGGAGAATCAAAATGTATATACTTACATGATAAAGACTATATCTTGTACAACAGAGAATTATACAGCTGGCCACATGAATGTAAATATGGAAGGAGTGAGATATGCTGATGAGAAACAAATATACACATCTTTTCTCAGTCTGTCCAGTGAAGCCACATTGGTAGTTTGAAATCAGCTGTGATGACAGTATTTACACAAGGGAAACTAGAAAATGCTATAAATGAGGGCCTTCTTTTATCTGGAGAACCAGCTTTTAAATATTTACTCACGCACCACTGGACACAAGCCATCTGTTTTTACAACTTGTTTCTTTTGCCAGAAGAAAACTTATGCAAGAAGATATACAGCAATGACAATATGATATGGGTCCATTGGTTTATTATAGATCTTATTACCCCAGTGCTGCTATCATGCACAATGATGAGACATGTTTGAATGTGCAGCTGAGATACTGACTTGAGATAAAATCTTCCAAAAATGAGTGTCATACTCTAGGATGCAACTCCAAGATACAATATTTCCCTCTTTTTTAATGACTTTTTTTACAGCTGTGTGCAATAGTTATAATATGTGGGTTTTGAAGGGGTAGAAGTAGGAGTGGCTTTGCATTCCTTCATTACCTGTGATAAATTGGAGGACTTTGTGCCTCCCATCCCTGTGGCTCTAGTTCCTGTGTATATAGAGATCTTACTTCTCAGAGTGGGGAATGCTTCCACTTGAGGACACTTAACGAGACTGTTAACCTTTATGTTATCATTATTCTGTGGTAAATTTCGGCTCTTTGGGCTAAGAGAACAGAGAAAAAAGGAAAAGATTTACCATCCTGGTAGAAGTAATAAACCCTGTTAACAGGAGGATATAAGACTCAGCACATGTGCGGAAACCATCTGATCTTCTAGGGTAGCTTTGCATATTTTTTGGTCCCAGTTTGATGATAAATTGGTAAGTGTCACACTCATGGCCAAGAACTCATACTCCTTAGGGTTGAGACTCAGGGTCACCCCATTAGATATGCCTCCTAGACCAGTGGGCTGGGTGAGAATGAGGGGACTCCAGAAAGTATAATAGGGAAAAGTGCTGTTTACAGACCCAAGACCAGCTGCGGTGCAGAGGCTATGTAGCTTACTTAGCTAAACTTCTTAGATCGACAGGACACCAAAGGAAGAAAGATCAACTAGAAATAAGAAAGACCAATCAGGATATAGGAGCTATTCCCAGAAGGGTTGCAGTTATATACAAAATAGGTGTTTTTAAGTGCTGCAGGAGTTGGACTATAGTGGATATAATGGTATACCTATGAGACCCTTCTTTGGGAATGATACACTTATTTCCCTAACTATTTTCCAAAGCCTCATAGCTAAGACCCTTCACAGTAATTGCCTTAGCCTAAGAGAGGCACCTTACTTAAGGTTATGCCGCATTTACAGAGACAGCCGCCGTTCACTAACAGTAATAGGTACAAAGGCCCCGCCTTGACTCAATTTTGAAAAACCTGTGGGGCAGGCTGAAACCTTTCTTGCAATCGCATTGCCGTCAACTTCTGCCTCTGCTCGTTTCTGTTTCCCTCATTTCCATTAGCTGCGATGTTTCCTAGAACATTAGTGTCCCAGAAAAATTATCTTGCACATTAATGTTGAATGCAAGATTTTTTATCAGGTGACAGGAGAGCAGAATGATTACTCCGTGACCTTGCTTGAGTTATATTAATATTTTTTGAAAAGACGTTTATTGAGGTGTGAGTTATATAATGTAAAGTGGGTTGGTGAGTTTTAATATGTGCCCACGCCTATGTAAGTACAACCCAGTTTAAGCTATAAGACACTTTCAGTGCCCAGGAGAGATTGACTCATGTCCTAACTTTGTTTAAAGGTAACTACTTTTCTGACCTTGATCGCTGTTAATTTTGCTAATAAGAATACTTTGTCTAATTTTTTTCAGTTTAATTCATATTGTTAAATGTAACAGTAGTTCATTATATATGTGTAGTATTCCATTGTACAGATATTCTGCAATTTTTTCATCCACTCCATTATTTATGGACATATAGATTGTTTCTAATTAAAGCTGCTATGAACAATCTTGAGCATACCTTCAGGTATACTTAATTATGTACTTATTTTTGTTAGGTATCAGGAGTGGGAATGCTGGTGAGCTTTAGGTAGATACTGGCAAATAGTTTTTCAGAGTAATTTAATGTCTACCAATAACATCTAAGAGTTACTAGCTCTCCTCGTTTCCTTACACTTGGTGTCGCTGGTCTTCACGTTCATATCACACCTAAAACAATGCAATGACGTAACAGTTTAAATCCATTCCCCTTCTTTTGTAATTTTTCCTAATGTTCTCATATAGCTAACTAATACCTGTGTTATAAACTCCAACAAGCATGATTATTTTTGTTTTTAAATAGTAAATATTCATTCATATTTTGCCCACATAACTATCCTTGGCAGTGCACTTCATTTCTTTCTCCCAGCAGTTAGCTGCGTGCTTCTGCTTATGATCTTTTACCTTTATTCTGAGGAGCTCTGTTAGTATTTCTTGTAGAACATGTCTGCTGGAAATGATTCCTGACTTGGTTTCTTGCAAATTGCCCATATTTTACCTTCATCTTAAAAATATGTTTTCACAGATAACATTTTAGATATTCACATACAATAAAGTTCACGCTTTTGAAGAGTACAGTTGAATGGGTTTCAGATGATTCTGCAGCCATCTTCACTATCTAATTCCAGGTCATTTTCTTCATCCCAAAGGAAACTCCATACGCATTGCCAGTCACTATCCATTCCCCCTCCCCATCTTCTGACAGCCTCTAAACTCCTTTGTGTCTCTTGGGTTTGCCTATTTGTCATGTGAGTTGAATCATATAATGTGTGGTCTTTCGTGTCTGACATCTTGATTTAGCATGATGTTGTCATAATAAATTCTGTATTGTTTGTTTGTGGTCATTGAAGTCTCTGCTTAATTAGCTTGGTGGTCAGCTAATGATTGGACAGAGATCTATTTATATGCATAAGCCCATTAAATCTCCAAGCCTGCCGAGGGGCTCTGCGTGTGTGTTGGGTGGGTACACTTTGACACTCAACCAGGCAGCTCTGCCTTAGGCTGCACTTAGTATCCGCAGAGCCACTACCTCCATCCCCATCAGCCATAGGGAGGGTTCCGAGGTTTTCCTAGGCATGCACACAGGTTCCCAGGAATTGGTGCTTTTTAAAGCTGTGTATGCACATTTCATTCCTCAGCTCTTCCTTTTAAGCCCATTAGTTAGCCTATGATTTGCCTTATTAACTGCCACCTCAGGAAACCACCAGACAGGTCAACTAAGAACAAAGTATCTTTTTTGATTTTTGATAAAGTCTTATTACTTTTTTCTTTTATGATTCCAAGAAATCTTTAACTCTTCCAAGAAGTGGAGCTATTCTGTTGTTTATTATCTATACAGTTAACAGTTTTAACTTCTGCATTTAGTTCTAAGATTCATTTTGAATTATTTTTGTATGGAGCAAGGCAGGGGATTGATTCATTTTTTTATATGGATACCCAGTTACTCCAGAACAATTTATTTATAAAACTCTTTGTTGCCTATTGAAATTCACTGGCACCTTTGTCAAATATCTACTAACCATTTACGTGGGAGTCTAGGAATATTTCTGAAGTTTTATTCTGTTCTGATGATCTATGCCTCCATACTTGCAGCAATATCATCCTTTATTGATTATTGTAGATTTAGAGAAAATGTTGGAATCAGGAAGTGTGAGTGCTCCAATTGTGTTCTTCTAAAAGAATAGTTTAGTTTGGCTATTTTAGATTCTTGCATTTTCATATAAATATTGAAAACATAATTTAATATTTTCAATGTTTATTTCCATATATCAAAATATAAATATGAAAATATTTATAAACATAATTTATTAATTTCTTCCAAAAATGGCTGTTGGATTATTGATGGAGATGGTACTGAATCTTTATTTTGAATCAATTTGAGATTTTTAAAATTATAACAATATTCAGTGTTTTAGTCCATGAACATGAGATATCTCTCCATTTTCTTAGGTCTGTAATTTTTCTCAGCAACATTTTGCAGTTTTCATATAGAACTTATCTACTTTTAAATTTATTATTTGATACTATTTTTTCTTACTACAAAAAGTTATTTAAAATTTCAATTTCTAGTTGTTTATTGTTGACATATAGAATTACAAGGACTTTAAAATATTGACCTTGTATCGTAGAGACATATTAAATTCATTTATTAGTTCTACATTTCTTTTTCCTGGTTAGATTCCTTATAATTTTCTACATAGATGGTTATGTCTCTAAGAACAATTTTCTTTTCTTTTTTTTTCCTTGCCTTATTGAACTAGTTATAGCTTTGAATATCATGTTGAATGGAATTGGCTAGAACCATTTTGAACTTAGGTGAAGTGATCTTGCCTTGTCTCAGTTTTAGAGCAACAGCATCTATTTCTTCATGATGTATGATATTGTCGTAAGTTTTTTATAGATGGTTTCATCAGGTTGAGAAATTTCCTTTTATTCTTAAGCACTGAGAGTTTTTATCAAAAACAGAAATTGAATTTTCTCAAGTGCTTTTCTTCCTGTATCTTTGTGACAAATTTTTTGCCTCCATTATTCTGTTAATGTGCTAACATATTATTTTTTAAAAAGATTTTATTTATTTTATTTTTTAGAGGAGAAGGGAGAGAGAAAGAGAGAGAAACATCAGTGTGTAGTTACCTCTCACGCTCCCACTCCTGGGGACCTGGCCTGCAACCCAGGCATGTGCCCTGACTGGGAATCAAATTGGCAACCCTTTGGTTCGCAGACCAACGCTCAACCCACTGAACTACACCAACCAGGGCTATATTATTTTTTAAATGTTTTAGTTAAACAACTATTTATTCTTGGAATGAACTCCATGTGGTCACAATCTATCATCCTTTCTATATTTTATAACATTTACAAATGTTCTTAACTTTCTGTCAATGACTATGAAGGCTATTGACCTGTTTTTTTTTTCTTAACCATATCTTAGGTTTTATTAGGATTATGCTGGCCTAATAAAATGAGATGAAAATGTGCTATTTTCTGAGAGAATTTGTATAATTCTTTTTTTTATATCTTTTAGAATTTATTAATGAAAACTTTTGAGCCCAGAGTGTTCTTTTGGAAGATTTTTAAAACATATTTACAAATTCAGTTTTAAAAAGTGCATATACAGCTACTAAGATTTAAAAATTTTCATCACATGTAAGTTTTGATAAGTTGTACATTTCAAGGAATTTTTTATTTTTATACAAGTTACCTAGCTTATTGGCATACTGTTTGTTTATAATAATCTCTCATCTATTTTATGAATTTCCTTTAGCATTTATTATAGTTCCAGCTTTCACGTAGTTTATTTTTTCAGCTTTTGATAATCATGAATGTCTTTATTTTCTCCATTTTGAGAATATGTTTATTGAATATAAAATTTTAGGTTAGTAGCTTCTCATTTCAACACTTTAAAAATGTTGTTGTATAGCTTTTGGCCTCCTGTGTTCTAGTGAGAAGGGTCAGTCAAAATTTGTATGTTGTTCCCCTGTATCTAAACGATCTTTCTAATTTGGTTTTACTTATCTGTGTGAAGACTGGTTAAATCTCAGTTTGCCCCTTTCTCTAGGGCAAAGTCCTTCAACTGTAGCTCAAAATATAGACTGATGTGCCACAGTTCTCTTCCTTGGTGGAAATTAGACAACTACCTTTGTCTTCCTGGGCAACCAAGCCTCTCAGAAGCATGGCTTTATTTGTTGCTATGCATGGGGAGAAACTCCCCAAGAAAATGTAACCTGAAAGTTCAGGCTCACCTCTTTGTATTTCTTCCTGCTGTTGTCCTGGATCTTGAGCCACTGTTTCTTCACTTTATTGCTTTAGCTCTTAGCTCTTTGATGCTTGGGGGTGGGGGGGATATATATATATATATATATTCTATATATATTCTATATATATATTCTATATATATATTCTATATATATATTCTATATATATTCTATATATATTCTATATATATATTCTATATATATTCTATATATATATATACACACACACTATATATTCTATATATATACATATATAATTTTTAACTGCAGTTGACAGTGAATATTATATTAGTTTCGGGTATATGGAATAGTGGTTAGATATTTGTATAACTTACAAAATGATCCCCCCCAATATGTCTTGCACCCACCTGACATCATGTATAGTTATCACAGTATTATTGACTATATTCTCTAATCTGTACTTTACATCCCCGTGACTGTTTTATAACTGTCAATTTGTATTTCTTAATTCCTTTACCTTTTCACTCAGCCTCCCAAACCTCCCTATCTGGTCACTGTCAATTTTGTCTCTGTATCTATGAGTTTGCTTCTATCTTGCTAGTTTTATTTTGTTTTAAATTCCATGTATAAGTGGAATCACATAGTATTTGTCTCTCTCTGTCCAACTTGTTTCACTTAGCACAATATTCTTTAGGTCCATCCATGTTGTTGCAACGGTAAGACTTTATTCTTTTTTATGACTGAGTAATATTCCATTACATATATGCACCACCTCTTTTTTATCCATCTTTTAAAAAAATAATTATTTTTAATTTTTAAATTAGAGTTGACATACATATAATATTATATTGGTTTCAGGTGTACAATCCAGTGATTAGACATTTATATAACTTATGAAATGATCACTCTGATAAATCTAGTACCAATCTGACACCATACATAATTATTATGGTATTATTGACTACATATCCTATGCTGTACTTTACATCCCCATTCTCTTACTACCAGTTTTTACTTCTTAATCCTTTCATATTTTTTATGCATCTCCCCAACCTCTGTCGTCCACCCCCAATCTGGCAACCATCAAAATGTTCTCTGTATATATGAGTCTGTTTCTGTTCTGCTTTGCTTATTTATTTTGTTATTTAGATTCCACATATAAGTGAAATTATATGACATTTGCCTTTCTCTGTCTGACTTGTGTCATTCAGCAAAATACTCTCTAGGTCTACCCCTGTCATTGCAGATGGCGAGATTTTATCCTTTTTTATGGCTGAGTAATATTTATTGCATATATGTACCACATTTTCTTAATCCATTCATCTTTTGATTGGAGCAATTAATCCATTTACATTAAAATTATTGCTAGATATGTAGTTATTGCCACTTTATTAATTGTTTTCTGATTGTTTTGTAGTTCTCTGTTCCTTTGTTATTCTCTTATCTCTTCTCTTGTATGTTGGTGGCTTTCTGCAGTGTTGTGCTTGAATTTCTTTTTCTTTATTTTTTGTATACCTCTTGTAGACTTTTGTGTAATTGTCTTTAATGGAAGGGTGGTCCAAATTACATAGGCATCCATTACTATAAGTGGAAACTCCACTTCTACTTTGTCATTAAATTAGTGTATTTATTTAATATTAGATCATATATTCATCATTTGAAGATTTAGAAAAGCGACACATGCTCTTTATATAATACTTTTTCCTACCTTATTTGATAAAACATGTATACACATGCATATACATATATACATTCATATCCATACACACACACTTATTGTATAAGAGTAAACTCCTTTATATTGAAGTTTGGGAGGTTTTGAAGGACAGAACAAAACATAGAATTCAGAAAAACTTTAAAATATTTTTTCTTGATATAAAAATAATTCATATTTATAAGAATTTCAAATGACACAGAAATGAAGGCAAAGTGAAAGTTCTCCATAATTTGGGTACACTTAGTTATGAAGTGATTATGTAAAGTGTATGCTGAACACATTATAAAATGATTTCTTATTTTGACAGTGTCACTTAGACATACCTTAAAATGATTGCATCAAAATAACCATGTCAATGTAGCTGCATTCAAATCATTTTGTCTTTATGAGGTACTCCTCTCTGGTTGATTCACAATATACTTTAATCTGTGAAGGACTCTGAAAAATCCTGTATCAGAGAACTCTAGTTTTGTTAAACTCAGTGCTTCCCCAAAATGATTTGCTCTCCTAGGTATTTTTTTTTTCTTCACATAACTCCTTCTTTATCCTATAGAATTAGTATTCTCCAAAACAGTCCTTGTTAAATACTAATTTTTACTTTTGATTTTTATATGTATTCTGTTAACATTATTATTAAATGGAATAGTTAAATTAATCTGAAGTTTGTTATCTAGAGGAGTCAACAAGTATAATGAATCACAAGCAGAATGGCTGATGCTTTATTTACAATTTACCCTAATATTTGTTTGCTAGGGCTGCTGTAACAAAGTATGTAGCATAAACTGAGTGGCTTAAACAGCGGAAATTTATAGCTTCATAGCTCCAGAAGCTGGGAGTCAGGATCCAGGTGTCTGAAGAATTGATTTCTTCTGAGAGCCATAGGGACAATCTGTTTTCTGCTGGCAAGATTTGGCGTTCCTTTACTTGCAAAAGAATCATCTTAATCTCGGCTTTCCTCTTCAGGCGGCATTCTTTCTGTGTCCAAATTTCCCCTTTTATAAGGGGCCAAACTGGATTAGGACCCACTCTGATGACCTCAACATAATGAATTATGTCTACAATAGCCCTATTTCCAAAGAAGTCACATTCTGAGATGCTGGAGGTAGGGACCTCAATCTGTGAGTTTTTGTAGGACACAATACATAACAACAGTTTTTTTGAAAGAAGAAATGCCCAATATGTAAATTTTTAAAAATCCGTCTTCTACATGCAGGCTCACATACAGGAAAATGGGAAATAGAAAGTAAAAGGTGTGAGGATTGGGCACCGCTAGAGGTAGAAGCCCTGCGTGTTCGAAGATTGAAGGCAGGCAGCACGCTGGAAATAAGACAGTAGGAAAATCATAAAAATGTGAGGAGGAAATACATTTTCACTGAAAAATATTAGCACATTGAAAACTTTAGACACTTACTTGACCCTCTACCTATACTGTAGTTATATATCCGTAAAGGATTTTTAAACTCTCTACTCTGATATGCTATATTATTGGCTATCTCTAGATTTCAAAATATAACTCCTATAAACTTTATTTTACCCACAGTCTATAGCCATTCTACCTATACATTATTTAACTGTAGCATTTTAGGATTTGTTCAGATGGGAATAACCTCCAAGAGCATACGGAGAGTGTCTGTTTAGTAACACAGAACACCTGGTAGAAAATGTGTGTCGAATGCTGCTGTGATAGATAGAGTATGCAGAGCTTCTAAGGAAAACCTTTGGTACCTGATAAACAGGAAGCATCTGTTATCTCATGAAAATAACTCACAATTAGGCAGCTCATAAGGTAAGAATCTCTTTGGCAAAAAGACTAGAATTATTTAGAGAATACTTGAGAACAGAGCTCTCTCATTCATTTTATTTCCCTAAATTCCTAGCATGAAGAGCTGTGAATGGTGAGTGTTCAGTATATGTTTGTGAAATATTTTGATTGAACAAAAATGAATTACGATAGGTAAATATGGTGCTCATTTCTAGCCACTTTTTAAAAATCAATTCTTTTACGTATACCAAAGTTTAGGCTTTGATATCAAATCTGGGATCAAGTCCCAATTCCGAGACTTACTAGCTGTGACATTTGCGAGTTACTAAAATATACTGAGCCTCAGTTTTTCTTACCTGGCAAAAGGGAATAACTACACATATTTCAGAAAGTGAGTGAAAAACAAAACTCCTGCTACTTTAATACTGGCCATTGTTACTATATTTCACCTAGATGAAAACAATTGCTTCGTTATTGGTCTCCTTAAGGTAATCATGCCCTCCTCCAGTCTGTTCTCTGCTCAGGAACCAGTCTCCAAAATGGAAAACTAATCGTGTACTTCTGAAAATCTTCTAGCGTTTCCCCATTGCACTAAAAAAAGCAAAGCCCAGATTTCTTGGGGCCAATGAAAATCCCTCACACCCTGACTCTTCACTGCTATAAAGGTTATTTTAATATAAGAGTTTGATTGGGACACAGGATGCCCGATTAAATACTAGCTCTGTGTGTGTCTGTGAAGGTGTTTCGGGATGAGATTAGCACTGAAATAGGTGGACTGAGCAAAGCAGATTACCCTCCCGAGTGTATGTGTCTGGGGCCATGGGTCCACGCACATGGAGAGAGAGGAGGAGATGTCTCCTGTTGGTTCTGTCTTTGGAGAACTCTGTCTAATGCAACTAATACTCTGTACTCCATTTTCTTTTCATACTCTATTCTTACTGAAGAATTTACTTTTCCTCGAAAGTTCCATACCCTCTCTTTTGTATAAGCGTACCGCATTGGATCTGCCTATGAAAGTTACCCTTCCAGGCCTCCGCTTTGCTACCCCTTCATCTACTCTCTTCTTCTCTCCCTGATTCACTTGACGACATTTTAGTTGTTTTTTTCAAGGTGGATTTTTTAAAACTTAGAAACACTGCTGGGAGGACTCAGAAGCCCCTCATAAGTAGGCCGGCCATCTCTCCTATAGGCTCTCTAGCACTCCAGGCTTTACCCGAGTCTAGCACTGATCGCATGGCGTTCCAGTCTTCCGTTCATTGCTCTGCTTACCTCACAAACTTTAATGTATGGTGATATCCTTAGTATATCCTTGATACTTAGTATGTAATAAATAATTATTTATTGAAAAAATATATGAATGAGAATAAGATGACATTTGTTAAAATCGGGGTACTGTCATTCGTATGTAATAGGTGTCAAAGATAAATAAATCTTCATATATTTTCAGTTTATAAAACATTAGAAGCACTTCTTTAATAATCACTGCAAAAAGGAGATAATAGAAACACCACTTTTTCAGAGACTGGATGCTTTCCTCAGCTTTTTATAGCATGAGTTACTGGGATCTAGTTAAAAGCAAGACAAGAATTTGAAAAAATATTGAGCTTGTTTTAACTTTAATGATTTCTAACACAATTAACTGTTAAATTATAAAGTGTAATTTCCTACACTAACTAAATCTTATAATTGTTTTCAATTTTGTAAAACATATTTCACAAAAGTTGGTGTGTGTACCAATATTAAAATTTAATTTCAGGTAGCTAAACATAGGTTTTTGTAGTAAAAGCCTGATGGGAAGAGTGTCAAAGACCATTACCTTGAAGGGCAGCAAACCACAACAGGGAAACTGGTTACGTCTAACATAGGCACGGAGAGGATTTCAGTTTAATCTTCTTTGACACATGCCCTTGTTGATTAAGTGGTAGAAGTCTTTGTTTTTTAAATTAAAAATTTTCAGTTTAGTGATTTGTTTAGTTTCAGTTACTAGCACAGGGAAGGAAATCATATTTCAGTGCCAAATGATAACTTTTCTAGATCCTGGTGATGCATCTTGTGCGCATTCCTTTAGTTACAGATAATTTCCTTTCAATGGGGAGACTCACATTTATATCAACTTACTGTTTCAAAGATGGGGCTTCTAATATTCCCATCATGTAATAAAAATTAATTTTCTTTGAAAAAAAATTTTTTTTTTGGTTTATGGAGATTGAATAATCCCAAGATACTAAATTTTCTAAAATTGTTACTTTTATTACCAGAAAAATGTCCTAGCTCTTTTGTTCAAAGGTATCATGTCTCAGACAGTATTAATTCTTAACTCTCTTTCAGAGGAGTATTGTTCAACCTTGGCTACATATTAGAATTATTTGGAGAGCTTTTTAAAAAGAGACACATGTTTGAGTAACATAACAGATCATTTAAATTGCAATCCCACAGAGTGGGACCAAGGCATGGATATTTCTTCTAAGCTCCCTCAAGTGACTATTAAATGAAGCCAAGAATGAGCACCAGTGCCTTAGCATCTATATCTAGTTAAAAATCAAAATCACTTGTCCAAGTTTTAATTCCAAACCTACTGATGTCCCAGAAGTTTATATTACTGAGCTTTCCTTTTTCCCTTTTAAAAATAATTACTATTTTTTTGTTTTAAAAAAAGTGACAACAATGCAGAAAAGTACAAAGAAGAAAATAAAAGTCACCTATGATCTTTATGGCTTAGAGATAGCGAATCAGTGGGACCGTTGGCAAAATTTTTTAAGTAAGCAAAACTACCGTACACTGCTATGAGTAGAGTCTCTGTTCATTGCTTTTTTAGGGTTAAATTGAGCAGGAGGAGAATATCAAGAGATTATTTGGTTTAAAATTTTGTCTTTATTAAAGTAAGATTTAAAAAAAATAAAAATCCAGCATGTGTAATTGAGGTGACAGGTAAAATAACTTTCTCAAAATCACGTAAGTAAGTGAAGTGTGTTGAACCAGGTTCCGCATCTCCACTTTTCTGCAGTTTATATCACACTGTGATATAAAACTTGTGTTTTGAATTACTACACATTTCCAACCTTAGAAAATTACCTGGGAACCATTCTTAATGAATATTAATATTATTATTTTAAAATGTGTGTAAGACTCTTTCCGCCTGAACTTCAGTCATTCATGTGAGCACTCCCCTATTGTTGATTCCTGTTGAGACTCGGCTCCCGAATTCTTTGTGAATTAAATCCACTGACCTTCAGTCCAGTTTTCAGTTTTTATATAACCACTGATCCTGAGTAGTAATATAGTCAGTTGTATTCTCTGAATCTGGCAAACTACTGCTTTTCCTAATCCCGGCCCTTAATTCTGACTCGTGGCTGCTTGTCGGCCATCTTAGGAATATGATAGGAAAAATTAGCTCCCATCCTATTAGCAAACACACTGTTTAATGAAAATTTATCAAGTAAGTGAGGACTTGCAATGAATGCCATAAAGAATTTCAGGAGTTCATTCATATCCATCTGAATTATAACTGAGTAATGGGTTCATGTTCTTTTCCTGCAAAAATAAATGATTTTCTACTTGTTATGGTAGAGTTCTAGAAGTTAAAATTTAAATAAAACTGGCTTCCAATGTTACGATGACCCTAAATAATGTTTAATTAAGCCTAAATTTTGAGTAAATTATTTCAAAACTGGTTTAAAAGTTAATGAGATAATAATCACCCAGGAGAGAACAGCATGCTAGTAATAGTGTAAAGCAGCGGCAGCCTGGCTGGCTTATATATTTTCTCTTATTCCGGATCTCATACACGCTTAACTGACTTAAAACATTATGGTTCAAATGGACTCAAGGTCACTAAATAGGCCTATAATGTGGATAGAATTGAATTATGTCTGGAGTGTTTAAGGCACAAACACATGAACATAGCTGAAGTAATGAGAGAAAAAAACGCTAATTTCTTATTTAACGCTGTTGGAAATACATGTTGGTTCAGTTACCCTAATAGAATGTCAGGAAACTTGGAAAGTTTATTCAGCCATGTTAATATAATTATTGAAAAACCATAATGTTGATAAAACTTTTATTAACACATATATGATTACTCCCCAGAAATTCTGGGAAGGTTTTTTTGGTCTTTTTAATTGTCATTTTCTGATAATAAAGTGATAAAAATTTATAATGGAGAATGTGGGAAATATAGAAAATAAAACAAACAAAACAAAAAACTTGTGTTACCACCATAGCAAAACAATGGTCATTAACACTTTAGAGTTTTAGTATTTTTTCCCCCAATGGCCTTAAAATAAAATTGTTTTCATGCTGCATACATTCTTTCTGTAATTTGCTTTTCTTGCTTACTGTGTTAGAGTGTTCCATGTCATTATATTTTTCACTGATCTCATGGTGCTTTAACTGGCATCATAGCTTTTTTGCTGCATACAAAAGTACAAACAGAAAAGACTGAATGCTCTAGGTATCAATATTAAAGATTCTGTATTATAACACTTTACATACTATGAAATGCAAACAAACTGTGGACAAAAAGGGGTTTGCAGCATATATAACAAGTGAGGGAATAATATTCTGAATATGTGAAAAGCTTTCTTAGCATAGGAAAATTGTAAGACTCTAGTAAGAAATAATTCACAAAGGAGAAACTACAGATTTAGTTATATATGAAAAAATGTTTGACCATATTGGTGACTTAACATATGCAAATTTAGACAAGAAGAAAATTGTTTTTTTTAGGTATTAGAATTGCAAACAAAATAACATCAATGTACATAATGGCTGGGAAGTAGAGTGGAATAAGCTTTGCAGAAAATAAGTTGTTTGTATGTATCAAGAACCTGAAAAATGTGTGTATCATTTTACCCAGAAATTACATTTGTAGAAATTTGCCTTAGTGAAATAGAGATGGTTATTACAAGTATACTATTTGCAAAGTTACTTTCAATGGCTAAAGTTTGAAAATACCCTAAGTAGATAACAATGGAGAATATGCTCAGTAAACTATACCGCCATTAAATATTGTTAGAATAGCTGAGAATTTCAAAATACTTTTGTACTGAATACCTGCTTCTTTTGAGTACATTCTTCTGTCTTGATCTAAAAAGCAACAGATGGTGCTTGTAGAGCTGATGGACTTTTACAAAAAACCCTCAATCTTACCTTAATTTTTTTACTAAAATTAACCCCAAAATAGACCCAAATTTAGAAACTAAAACTACAAAACTTACAGAAGAAAACAGAAGAAGTCTTGGGTTTAGTATAGTATTTTTTTATTTATTAAAGAATTAAGCACAAACTATAAAAGGAAGTAGTAAATTGAACTTAAAAACTACTTTTGTGAGTTGAAAGACATCTTATAATTGAAAAAGTAAGCCACAGAGTAAGTGGAAGTATTTGCAAAATATACATCCAACAAAAGACTTTTGTCTAGAACGTATAAAGAACTCTTACAACTTGAGAAAAAATACAGTTAAAAATGTATAAATTGTTTGAACAGACACTTCACAAAAGAAGATATTACAGATACCAAAGAGTACATGAAAAGGTATGCAATATTGTACTACAAATACTACTTTATACTACTAGAATGATTAAAACTAAAAAGACTGGTTATACTACGGATTGCGGAAATATAAAATGGTATAAACAGTTTGGAAAACAGTTTGACAGTTTCTTTTCTTACAAAGGTATACAATACGATATCATTTTTGTGGTAATAGTGTCAAACATGCATAACCTATTCCAGTTATGGCAGAACTTTAGAGAAACGCAAACAGAGACATACTGTAAAATAACTCATCAGTACTCTACAAAAGTGTCAAGATCGTGAAAGAAAGGCAAGACTAAGAACCTTTTTCAGACTGGAGGAATCTATGGAGAAATGGCAATTAAATGTAATGTGGGATTTAAGATAAGCTCACAGAACAGGAAAGGTTATAGGGAAAAAAAAAACCCCAAAATAACTCAAAAACAAATGTGAAATTCAAATGAGATCTTATTTTACTTACTATAGTGTAGTGTTGTTAATTTCTTATTCTTGATCATTGCACTAAGGTTAGGTAAGATGTTAACATTAGCTCAAAGATCTAGTATAGTCCAAATAATAAGAAACAAATATTATTTACTTATACATTTACTTAGTGTCATTATACTTTGGTATAAAGCATAAACTAAAAAAAATTACTATATAAAACTTAAATTTACACTTACCATATGACCCAGCCATTCTACTCCCAGATGTTTACTTAGGAGAAATATTCCACACAGAGACTTTCACACTAATGGGTATAGCAGTTTTATTTGTAACTGCCCCGAACTGGAAACATGTAGAAAATCCAAAAACTAAAAATATGTACAATTTTAAGTATATCCATTATACTCAATAATGCTGTTTAAAAAATCAATGGTATTTAAAAAAATATTATTTTAAATTCTGGAACAAGTAGACTGAGTTCTCAGATAAGAATTTTTTAGAAATTTATGTCTGAGTTCCTCAATGTCAAGTTCTAGTTTTCTGCTTATGCTTATGTGCTACATGCCATGAAAATTTATGTTGGGCATTTACTTATTTTTTCATACAGAGATCATGTTTAATCAATTGTTTAAAGGATGTAGTGTTTGTATTTTTAGAAATTATGTTCAAATCAGCATTTACTATAATTCATTTTTATTATGAATTAGTTCTTTATAAGAACAAATTGAATAGAAAAGGAGAAAATAATCCAATATTTAGTTCTATGCTGACATTTACTCATTTTTATTCCAAATGGTCTTCTGGTTCTCTTACATATATTACTTTTGTTTTTACCTAATAATTTAATTTACTCTCAATAAGCATCAAACATAAAAACATATGTGATTGAGATATTCATATTTCATTTACAGCTTATAAACTTAGTAAAAAATTTTAATATAAATGATATTTAAATAATATTCTTTTATATTAAAGGTCATTTATATTAATTTACACAATATTTCCATATTCAGAAAGAATATGGAAATACACTTAGAAAAAGATTTTGAGAATTGGACCTAATTATCATTATAGTGATGTTTAAACAAACTATTACCCTATAGTGCTGTGTGATCCCTACAGTTCCCTTGGTCCTCAGATGATGTTTTAATTCCATTACTCGAAGTTTCACTTCAAGCTAAGCATTTAGACTATACTATTATAATATCTAAAATTTCCCTCTAAATTATTCTATCCTCCCATCTATGTTTGATCTTCATAGCTTAAGCTTTTTCAATAATTCATTACAATCTTCACTTAGGGACAGTGTGTTTTTTTAAAGTTACCCGTATACTCATTTGGAATTTTCATGAATAAATTTGTTTATCTCATTTTAAATTATCTTTGCAGGTCAGTAAATATTTAGTTATCATCCTATAAAGTTTGACTAAAATCATATTTGATTTTTAAAAACTATACTAAGTTACATATTCAAAGGAATGTTGTTCTTTAAAGGCAATACCTTGAAAGCTCTGCACTCATTCCAATGTTGTTGCTATTATTCTGAATATTTTCAAAATCCTGTTCAAAAACTTTCTGCAAAGGCAATGGTTCATTAAAAAAATCTTCTCATTAATAATTAATCTTGATCCTCTGATGTTTTAAATTATTGAAATGTAATAAAACAGTTGAGAGTAATCTAATTTAGGTAATTCTGATATAATAAAATATTACATTTTATACAAAGTATTATAAGACTGTATTCTGTTGTATAATAAATGAACTGCTTTCTTAGATGAGTTTTTTTGAAGAAAATTATTCTTTTTAAATAGGTTCTGGGATAATAATATAAAAAGTGTCATTATATAACAATCAGTTCAAATAAAATGATGCAAGATGACAAGGAATCTGAAAGGTCATACGTTTGTCTAAACTTGTCTCAGAAATTTGGAAACTTAAATCTTCTCTAACAAATGCTTATAACATTTAAATCCATTTCTTAGTCTATCTACATAAATTATAAAATATACAGTATAATATACATACATATATGTATGTGCATATGTGTTTACAATTGGCCTTCTATATCCACAGATTCCATATCTTTGGATTCATCTAACTCCAGATAGAAAATATTCTGGGGAAAACATTTCATTGTTGCTGATGTTACTATATAGTTAGGCCAATGAACATGTACAGACGTTTTTTTTTCTTGTCGTTATTCTCTAAATAGTACAGCCTAACAGCTGTTTACATATATAGCATTTACAATATATTAGGTATTATAAGTAATCTAGATATTTAAAGTAGATGGGAGATGTGTATAAATTATATGCAAATATAACACCATTTTATATAAGAAACTTAATCATACATAGATTTTTATATTCTTGCAAGTCCAATCTCCCACAGATACCGAGGGGTGACTATATATCAAGTAAAACTGTGTCAGAACAAATGTAAAATGTGTGTATATTCCCTACAGGTATTTTTTTCTCAATCTTTTGTCTGAACCACATTTTATATAAATCTCATTACAATTAGGGAGATTTGGGTTTGAAAACCTGGTTTTATTATCTAGTAACTATGTGACCTTGACCATATTATCTAAACTGCGAATCTTAGATTGTATTTATATATTGGAAATAATATTTTTGTCATTTGATGATTGCTTAAGAGAATGGGTATACATTGCCTAACAATGGCTGATTATGTAACAGACCTTCAAAACATTTCTTATTTCTGCCATTATCACTTCCTTTTCAGCTGTATCCAAGATGACTAATAACGTCCTTCCCTAGTACCTATGGGGGGTTGGTGCCAGGACCTGGAAGATAATAAACCTGAGGATGTTCAAGTGCCTTATATAAAATGTCATCGAATGATGCATGGTATTTGTATATTTGAACTCCTCGAATATTTCTTTTTTAGTAAAAGTGGCTTTTCTTTCCAGAACATTCCCTACTTTCTTTTGGATAGTTGTTTGATCTGGTTTTGTTTTTTTAACCTGTTGAAAATTTTACTAGGCCTGTACCTTTATTTTATTTTGCAAAATTGTACAAAGAGAAAGAACAAGCCAAGTGGTTATATTTTATAAAAAGGTATATGAAAACTTTTGAAAAGACATGCAAGTGAGTAATAGAGGAAAAAGTTTTCTGAAGGAGAATAATCTAAAGATGATTATAGTTTTATTAGAATATCAAAATTAAGTATTAACATTTTCTTGTAAGGAGGTCACTTCTAAAAAAGCTGTAGTCTGGATATTTAATTCCTACTACATAATTTGGTAGTTTAATTAGTCTTTTCAGACATTTTATGAATCTGCAAACATAGAGCAAGTGTAATTTAGATAGGTATTAAAATTAATTCTGACACTAAAATAAACTCTGCAGCATTAGTATAGCATCTACTGTGAACTGCCCCAGATCTGTGAAGCCAAGGCTATGGTAACTGATAATGAATAATAATGATTGCTGATGTACGGGTCATGTACTGTATGTTAATAAACATGTTTTTTCCTCTATTGACTACTTGTCCCAGCCTCCAGTCCACTCCTTGGAGTCTTTAGCTCAGAAATAAACTCTCTTGTATCTATTTATCAACTAAAGCCACTGGTGTTGTTGAACACAAGGGCACACTTTTCCAGAGAGAAATACAGAAAAGTAAATGTCTTAGGACATGGTGATGGATTTTGAGTAGATGTTTTCGTGCTTTTGGAATACATATACTTTTTTGTTTATGGAAATACATGAGTTATTTATGAGAATTTGGAGAGATAAAGTTTAAATTTTTGTTCTTTAAAAGAAATCTTTGTCACAAAATAGGTGAATATAATTTATGTAGCTGAGATTAACTTTCTGTATTAGTCTATTTGATGGGACAGTGGCTTAGAGAAAGTTAGAGTTATTGTTGGGAGATAAATATCCATGGATCTGCGCATATCTTGCTAACAGAGGCACAAACTATATTTGTTCCAGACTATCTTTTCAAGGCTGTTTGTAGAGTGAACGAACATGCAGATAGTATTTCACACTGGAGAAAAGGAAGGGTTTATTTACATTCTTGGAAAATAGAGATAGCACCTCTCTTCAGAGCAAAGGTCAGCTATACTGTACTGTTCAGCATTATAAAGACAATGTTGACTTCTGGAGCAAATGAACAGGCATGCTCTTTGTCCATTATAACATTTTTGTATTCCCTAAATTCAGATTTGCCTTCCTATGACACCACCCACAGTAAGCAGATATCACCCGGCAATCTATTGCCCTGAGGGAACCGGGGCTCAGAGAAATGGCACAAGAACATATGGACACTCTGGCCACTACCGTTGCTGTGAGGGTTAATGAAGTCCTTCGCCTCTGACCCAAGAATTTCTTTTCTTCTTCTAGCATCCTTGGAACTGTGGCAGGCAAACATGTTAGCAGTGAAGGAAAGTCTCTCAGGTCTTTGACAATTTTGGTGACAGGATCAGATGCGGATAGAGACACGGCTTTCCAGAAGAGAAAGAACGAGAGCGTCTTATGCCAGTTAGTGAGACTGGAGGGGAATCCACGGGTGTTTGTAGTGAGCACGTTTACTAACTTATGGTCAACCAGGCGAGAAACGATCCCCCAGCTTACGACCTCATTAGGAAAAGTCAATGATGGGGGTTATAGACCAAATAACACGAGACAGGTTAGAAGACAGCTACTCAAATGGTGGTTATGTTATATCATCAATATAGCATATTAGGATGCTGCCAACATGCATCAGATCCAAGTCTTTTCTAACCAAATTATGATAATAAACTGGGGAGTTCAGATGATCCTATGGCAAACTAGTAAGTGTAAATTGGGGCACTTCTTATGTGAATGTATATTGCAGTTGACTCTTTTAAAGAAAAAATTGGGATTGAAAGACGCATTAGCAACACTAATCACTGAAAACCAATCCCTGTTAGCTTGTTACACCTTTTATTGCTAATATGTTTGAACTGCTGAGGCTATAGATGGCACCA